>OX402528.1:30581080-30819593 GCA_948098885.1 Drepanosiphum platanoidis | reverse complement strand
CCATCACGCGGCCGCGCAGACCGACTTCAGGCCGAGGGCGTACGCCGCGACGGCGGCGGCGGACGAGCGGACGCAGACGTGCGCGGACAAGGGCGCGGACAGCCGGGCGTCGCGGTGCGCGGCCACGCAGACGAGAACGGACGACCGGGACGGTTGCGGGCGGCTGGTCGCCCGGCCGTACCGCAGCTATCGCGACGAGCGGCTGCGCGAGGACCGCGTACTGACGGCCGTGTTGACGGTGCAGCGGGCGTTCAGGAGGACGCGCGAGACGCGCCGGCGCAGGCGACGGCTTTTGCAGACGAACGACGACGGCGGCGACTTGGGCGACGACGACGACGTGGACGACCGACCGGTGCTGCCGGAGCCGGAACAGAGCGCGGAGACGTCGACGACGACGCTGGAGTGCAAGCAACAGCACTTTTACGCGCTGTACACGATGATCGGCAAGTGGTGGAAGCGAGAGCGGCAGCGGGTCAAGGGCATCGAGGCGGAGAACGCGCGCCGCGCGGCCCAGATGAAGCTGCTCAAGAAGGAGATACAGTTCCTGCTGGAGGTGGAGAAACAGCGCGCGGAGCTCAAGTACGAGCTGACCAAGCACGACGACATGACGTTCCTGAACAAGACGTCCAAGCCGAAGATGTTCAAGAACAAGGCGGGCAGGCTGCTCACCGTCGACACGGTGGGCAACCAGAAGGCGCGCGAACTCCGGGACATTTACGCGGGCCTGACGTCGGCCGACGGTGGCGGCGGCGGCAGCGACTTCAGGGCCGAGCTGCTGGACCGCGTGTGCGCGATCGCGTCCGGCTCGTGTTACAAGTACAAGCGGAACCTGCTGGACGCGGTGGCGCTGGAACGGGCGCTTACGGCCACGCGGGCGGACGCGCGCGGCCTGCGGTCCGTCCGGGGCCGCGTGGAGCAGATGTTCCGGCACTTTGTGCGGCAGCCCGAGGTGAACCCGGAGGCGGACTCGTACGGCCGGCCCGGCGAGAGGCGCGTGCTGAACGTGTACACGTGCATCCGGTGCAAGCGCAACCTGGCCGCCACGGACTTCTCGCTCGAGAGCCGCGTGAACCGGACCAACGTGTGCGCCAACTGCGAGTGGACCGAACAGGTGGGCCACAAGCGCATCGACATGGCGCCGTACCGGCGCATGCTCAAGGCGCTGCGGCGCGACGAGATGCAGATGGCCGCGTACCAGTCCGAGTGCTTCCTGATGCAGCCCACCGAGGTGTACCGGCTCGTGTCGGTCGTGTGGAACGAACGGTCGGCCGTCAGCGAGTGCGGCCAGCTGAACGGGCTGCGGCTGGTCCGGTGGCACCGGCACCGCGCCTGGTCGCCGTGGAACTGCTTGCTGCTGACGCGCGCCGAGGCGCGGGCCCACTGTCTGCTGGACGGCGACCCGGCCGACTGTTACGACGCGCGGTTCGTCCGCTGGGTGACCAACAGGCACCTGATGGCCCGGCTTCAGTTCGCCAATCTCGTGCACGCCGTCAAGAACCGCACCGCCGCGGCGCCCGGCCGGGCGAAACCGCTGTCCAAGCACTGGAAAACCGTGGCCGACCGGTTCGACATCAAGACTACGTGCGACAGCGGGTAGACGTCGGTGGAGTGTCGTTCTCCGGGAATATATACTACGAAATCTACGAATCAATATTTCCAATCAATATTATTTATAATTAATCAATTGGTACAGGACACTAATAATTAAATAATAAAGGATAGTATAGGATTTTGCATTTTTTTTTAGGATTTACAGGACATAGCTTTTCAAGCACAAAATGTGATTTGGTCATATACGAGTCCAAATATATAGTTTTTATTTTGCTTTTTTTTGCATTTTTTATACTTTTTTGGATTTAGGGTCATTTTGTACCATTTTTAGATCATTTTTTCAATTTTACGGGCATTTTTTTATACTTTTTTGAAATCTAGGTAATATTTTTAAACATTTTCATTTACACTAGATGTTCTCGATAAAAGTTTTGAATTTGTAACAGAAATAATATCATATTCAATATTTCAATTATAGAGATAGTATAGAGAATAATCTTCGATACCACGAGTTATCTTAATCGTTAAATTAAATATTTTTATTATAATTTAAATAATTTTGTACCGAAATATTAATTAATAAATAATAATTAATAATTATAATGCATTTTTATAACATTTTAAAATCATTTTTTATCTTTTGGGCATTTTTAAGGTCATTTTTAGGTTATTTTAAGGTCATTTTTTTAGGTCATTTTTAGGTTATTTTAATGTCATTTTTTTAGGTTTTTTGAGTCATTAAAATCCTAGCCCTACTAATAAGTATATAATATGTAAACGTTCATTGGCAGCTTTATAAACGCAATATATAGCTATAATCGAGGGACCGTGTGCAGATATCGCCGAGTCGATTATTGTAACGGTGTTGCAACTCCGCTTTTCGATTTTCTTCTAATTATTTTCTAATGACAGGGATCGGAGAGTTCAAAAACGGAATTTGTAATATTGTAAGTAACGAGTTCAAAACTTCAATCAAAGTACCTATAAAAAGGTACCTTTTTATATGAAAATATTATGTATTTATATGCGTATTCGCCTTTTTTACCATTATGATCTTGTTATTTGAAACAAAGGTACTGCTGAATTCCTCTTCTTAAAAAAATAGTTAGTCTTTTCCCTTCTCGTTTCACATTTTATAATTAGGTAAACTCTACATTTAATATTCTTTTTCACCCTTTTCTCAACTTTCGGTGTAACAAAGTTAAAAAATCCTTATTCTTTCCATTTATTGCAGAGTTATTTAGGTAAGTAATAAAAATAAAACATACTTTGGGTTAAATGGAAATGTTTGCCATTATGTGAAAAATATAAGTTATCAGAAGGACTCGGACGTGGGTTGCATTTGCAACTTTTTTTTTATTGTTTAAATTTATTGTTTAATGCTAGTACAAATTTAAATTTAAACATTTTTCGTGCAATTTTTGGTATTTTTTCAATTTGATATTGCAATTTCGTCGACCTTCGTCATTTACAATACTATTTTAGATACTTTTCAATGTTATTCACATAGTTTAATTTAATATTGGATGATTCATCGTTGGAAACGTTTTTAAATTTTGATTATTTTTATTTATAACAGTATAGTTTGCATTTTAATTTTGTAATATTTTATTTTCAATTGTATCTAATGTCACTTTTTGATAAAAATAAAAGAGGCATTATCACTACTAAATTAGTATTTCTTAAAATCATTAATAAAAAAATTTTTAAGCGCAATTTTCTACTGCAATAATGTAATCAATTTTTAAAGATTTTTAGCGCTGGACATTAAAATAGTAGATAAATACAAAAATTAAAAATGTAATTATTGCTTATCGTCTACAATTGATATTTCATTGTTTTTAAAGGTTTTTGTTTAACTTTGAATCTAGTCTGTCTGTTTGTCTCCGCGCGATTTCTATAGAAACAGTTAAACGTACACAAGATATTATATTCTGAATCTGGATGAACTCCAGTTGTGCATGACAAAGAGCTTTTTCTACAATCTGTTGAAATATAAACCTTTTTTTAAATTCAAACACACGAGTAATATTATCTTAAACAAACGTTGAAACTAACATTTAGTATGACTTCACCAATGGATAAGAAAAACAGTAAATAAATATATTTTCAACCGTTTTATAACATAAATTTCATCGATCATTATTTAATTTTTACGTTTTTTATATTTTGACAAATATTAACAATACTAATCATTCCAGTACTTTATACATTTTAAAAGGATCAATAATTAGGGGAATATAAAAATAAAATAGACAACTTTATAAAAAATTTATACATTTCTTCTTTTTGCAATAACAAAAACACAATAAAAGTGGTTTTCTTACAAAACTTATAAGTCTTTTTTTCTTTAAACAATGTCACACATTTATTGTTCGTTCACACTGATCATCGGAAATCAATTAGTGTGTTCGGTTTATAACTAAGGCACTGATTTACATTACATATTATTATTTTTTTTTTTTTTTACCTTCCGATCAATCCAGTCTGAAGGTATTTTTAAAACAATTAACAGTTACACTAAAAATTTATTATATGAGTCATTTGGTTCCTTAAACTAGGTACTTAATAAAAAATATAATAAATTTAATCTAATAATTGTTCAATCAGTCGATAAGTCTCAAGCTTGCCATAACTTTGCCCTTCCACAGCGGTAACACTTGATTGTCGTCAGTGATTTCCTCTTGGATACCGGTTGAAGGAGATTCATCAAATTCGGTAGTAAAAAAATATCTATAAACAACGAAAACAACACGTTTGATAATAATATTTACACGGGACAATAAAATAGCGCGAGCAAAAAAAAAATCCCAGTCTTTTTCCGGGCAAACACACATTGAAATTAATAAAAGTTAATAGATCTTAGATCTGATGAAAATCAGTGAAACGTGTTACCTGTAATGTCCTTTCTTTGGCATACATTCAATGAATTGTTTCAATGTGATCGGATGTCCGGCGATTTTCTTTCTAAAAGGGAACTCTTCATCATTGAAATTGTATACAACAGTAGTGGTGGTAGGCGGAGCCGTAGTTGTATTGGTAGTTGAAGGTGCTGCCGATGATTCCTCTGCCGGAAGTCCACGGCCGGACGATGAAGAAGAAGTCCTATAAATGATTATCGATTTTTTAAAAAAAATAAATAGAATCATCGGTAAGAGAGCATTGATTGTAGACTGAACAGATAGCCCGGCAAATGTTAATATTCGGATACCACTTGTTGGATGCAACCGCTATGGAGCGCTAGTATAGCTTGGATGCAATGTTGGTGGACATGGTCTCTCTATCATAAGTTGACGAAGATGGCGGAAGGGGACCGGTTGCATTGTGGGGATGGTAGTGCGGGGGGTTGTTAACCTAACATGTTTTGTAAACAGAATATAATGTTGTTCCAATGACTGAAAATATCGTAAATTCGTAACTGAATTCTGATTATCTCGGTAATAGTTTGTCGTGATCGCTTTCGATTTTCCACTATAGCAGTATTCAATATCGCATTGGTTTTTATTTTAAAAGAAACGAATTCGTCTGGAAACATGTGCGAGTATTTCGATTGTGGAAAAACTAAAAGAATGTTCCCGAATTCAAGACCGTATCGTCGGTTCCCAAAAGACGAGAGATCAAAAATTTGGATAATAAATTCGGGTAAATTAATATTTTTTAAATGTTTACGATCGAAGTTAGACTTCCAACACCTCATTAGTTCAATAGCAATTAATTTACCTACTTTTTTTTTTTTTTATTAGAACATTAAATAGAAAAACTTATTCTGTTATCAATGTGTAATTTAAATGTGGACATTATACGTATGATTATTATGTTTAAACAAACATTTCTGGTTTGCCTTCGCAGGAAACACTAGTTTAATCTCTCGAACCTGTGAAACTATGTAATAGGTACATTTGTCAGGGCCATTTCCCTGCCGAGAGCTTTTTTTTTAAATAAAATTCAATTAATAAGCGCAGATATTCCGTATAAATATACTTCTGCGGAAAAGCCATCTACCTCGAGCATTGACAAAAATGATAAGTCTGAACAGCAGTATATTTCAACGACAGTTCCAACTGAAACGTATGTCCAAACTAAATCAATCGCTGTAGAATTAGTTTCTCCAAGCCCCCCCCTTCATTGTTTTCTACTCCTCAAAAATATAAACTTACAAATATAATACAAACGACTAGTTCAAATTTAAATAGGAAAAAAGATTCAATTGAAATAGATGCACCTAGAAAATTAAATTTAAAATTTAAATTACAACAAAAAAATAGAAGAATTCATAGTAAAATAACTCAAATAACAAAATTGTTTTTGAAAACAATTATAAAAATGGTTTGCATAAAACAATGGATCTATGAATCAATTCCAAACTGTGTAGAGTTGCAAAAAGTGCATAATTGATCAACTTTCAGTATGCAAAATATTTAGTAAAACAAAAATGTATTCGACTACATCAAAATTAAAAATATTAAATCATATTTGAATGATAATAATTGTTGTTTATCAATGTATTCATTATTACTTAGTTCTGACATTGTTGTACCTATATAAGTTAGTTTTGTTTTTCCATCGAATGCTGGTTAGCTGAATACCTACAGAGCCTGCAGGACTTCCATGATCTACAGAATTAGTCAGCACCTACAGAATCTTACTGATGCAAAGTTCCTAATATACAATTATACGATTAATAGAATAAAATAATAAAACATTAATTTTTAGTTTGATTACAATCTCTTTTTACTTTTGGCAATATTGAAAATAAACTTTTTGTTACATCCGTATGATCACTATAAGAATGTCATCACAATTAACGGTCATTAATAATATTTAGCATAAAATACAACACGAGAGGAAGTCTAACCGGCTCTTTTGCAAATTTACTTCCCTGGTCATTGGGCTTTGCTACTTTAGCGATTGATTTGAGTATTTGACAAGACCTAAGTTTCTACAGAGCATTGTTTACATTAAACTAGTTTATTTAGTATAATAATAATAAATAATTATCTAGCCGTCTAGGAGCTATTCTTATAATACTACATAAATTATACAAGTAGTCCTATCATTTTAGTTGCCGAAAATTCCTATACCACGGGCTATCTGTTTATTCCATAACCAACGGTAAGAGTGAAAAACACAATGTTTGATGGTTGTGCGACTTTCAGCGACAGTAGTTTACAATATTTAATAAACAATATTGAAAGTTTACCTCTGTTTGTGATTCTTTTTTGTCACCTGGTCGTTAAGTCTACGACCAGCTTCAATTAACTGGTTGTCAGTATTAGGAAACGGAGGCGGTGGCATATTAGGATCAGCAACAAATGGTTGCTTAGGCATATGGTTTGTCCAGGAGCCACTACTTCCACAATCTACGTTGCCGCAATCTACAGAAGAAGGGAAGGGGAAAAAAAACATTTAACTTATAAAAATATCAGACTGATGTGAACAATTTTGTTTTGTGACTTACCGTGGGAAGAGGCTTTGACAGTTGTGGTGTTAGTGGACGCGGTGCACCAGCTGAAAGCTGGACCTAGATCGGCAAGTGCATCACCAGCACACATAGGACTCTCATGAAGCCATAACATACAGCGGTTGGACGATCTGCTTTAATACGAATGAGACATGTTAATAATAAATGTAAACAAACAGAATTAAATAAAGAGCGTCCGATATACACATGGACAATTTGAAATTGAATATAACATAGGTGTCAAATGAAAACGAATTAAACGTACTCCTCTCTCGTCTTATTGACCGGCAACTGCGATTGACCTGACACGACACTAATTCCACTATCAGTCAACGTACGTCGACTGCCCCAAGTGTGGCGTCCTAAACCTGAAGAGTAAAAATGGTATTAGCACATCAGTACTTGCAATACTCATTATGTTTTACAAGATGCACATACTCGACACTCGAAGTTCTGGGTTGGGTGTGGCGTTTTGATAGTCTGGAATTGATCGACTCTTGGGCACATGACGTCCAGGTTCAGAACTGTCTGCTGTAAAGTCCGTGTAATTTCCACTATCGTACCCAGATGCCCGATTGTCCTAAGAAAAATAATAGTAAGCACGTACCAAATACATGTTATTTTGTAATCAAATGCAAAACAAACATACTTTGTCTCTGCGTTTGGATGGATTAAGATTAGCTGCTGTCAGATGACTATTGGCAAATTGTTGAACAGGACGGTTGACTTTGCCTAACACTTGTCGCCTGTGTAACGATTGTTCAGGTGATTTGGGAGGCGATTTAAAGTATTTTTGCACGTGTTGATCTAAATGAACAGCAATCAATAAATGAGAAAATGTAAAAAAGTACAAGCACATGGGAGGAATATGATTAGCAGGCCAAAAAATAAAAATAAAAATAACTATGTTTAATGGTTAATACTGATATAATAATAACAAAATATTATTAAATATATAAAACAATTTATTAAGATTATAAATAAATTTAATAAATTATTTTATATATTTTATAATTTCAATAAATCATTTTATATATTTTATAATATTTTGTTACATTTTTATTCATATTAGTCTGATATTAGATTTATATGTATGCTTATTTCATTGTAATTACACATGTATAAAATCTGACACAAGATAAATTTCACAACATAATCTCCAAATTTAAAATTAAAAAGCTTTCGAGTTAAAAATTAATAATAATAGTAATAGTAATAATAATAATAATAATAATAATAATAATAATAATAATAATACAATTTTAATATCAATAGGATTGAGATAAAAATATTTTTATACAAACAATTTTCAAAAAGGAATTCCTTTACATTATCTCATTAAGGTCTATATTTTAATAAACATTTTTTAAAATATTCATATATTTTTTAACCGTATTTCATAAATGTAAAAATAAAAATGATTGAAACGCACATTTTAAACGTATATTTTGATTTTCTTGAGTGTATGCATATATTTCAGTATTTAAAAAAGTGTATTAAGTCGCAAATTCTGACATATAGATGCGTAACACATTAAGCGTGGCATGCTCATAAAACAATTAGTGATTTCAGAATTTTGTTAATAAGTAATAACTAGTATATATACATTATTCTAAAAAGTTAATAAAAACACAGTTCTTATAATTTAATTTTTATTCATATAATTAGGTGTAGTCAGTCTAATGTTATTACAAAAAGTATTAAGATCTCTGTTAAAGGAACACACCTAATATTTCATCGTCGATACCGCCGTCGGGCAATTTTAAAGATTCTTTAAACATTTCATCCAACATTTTAGGGTCATCAATTTTGCCAGATTCAGTGTCAAATTTAAGCTGAAATAAAAAAAAAAAAAAACATTTAGAAAAAACATTACGTGGTGTAAACCTGATTTGTTTTATATTTAATCAAACAACAAACCTCTGAAAGAGTTTTGATTAGTTTATTATCTCTCTTCTCTTCAATATCACGTTCATGTTTTATTTTTTCTAACTTTTCAGTGAGTATAGAAGCAAACTTCTGTGGCTCCATTGCTGGTTTCTAAAAACATATATATATAAAGGTATTAAAATATATAAAAATCAATCGTAACCAAAATATTACGTACATTGCATTGAGGTTCTCTCATCGTGCGAGGAATAATGGAAGAAGTCATCGAACCCTCGACGTTCCTACGAGCAAAATTCTGTACCTCCTTCATTTCTAGTTGAGCAGTCTTCTTGGCTATTATTTTCGGATCACGAGTCTCGGACAGTTGCCTAATTATTAAATTGTAATTAAATGTTTAGTTTTAAATTCAATTGTTGTACTTACTTACATTTCTGATGTATGGTAAAAGCAAAATTGCAAGAAAAAAAAAAAACAAAAAAAAACGTTTAAATAAACTTACTTCCTCAAACAATCAGTAGATACAGATGCTTCACTAAGACTAGCCAGATCGCTATCCTGGGCTGAATTTAGATTGTAAGATACGTGCGTAGCTCTAGGTTTTGTGCCCCTCCATGTTTGGTGATAAGGAGTGCTGGGGTTCGGGTTGTAGATGCCCATTTTTGAACTCTTTATTCTATGATTGTTTACCAAGCACAAAACGAAAAACAAAAAAAAAAAAAAACAAAAAAACAATGCAAATACAATACAATAATCAAAAATCAAATAATGCACCATTATGAAATTAAACAAACATGCTAAATGTATTAAAATATAAATCTAAGTGTTTAAATTTTCTAATTTAATAAAATGTGACGTAAATATAAAAAATGTCTTTTTATTAATATTTATTCGGCACATTTAACAACAAAAAAAGAAAGAAAAAAAATTAATAAATACGACTGATTTAAAAATAAATAAAAAAATAAAAAAAAATACGACCAATGGTGTATTAGCACATAAGCATATCTCTAATCCACATGCACAAATATTATTACAAATTTAATATTGAAATATTACCTTTGATGATCTTTATCCAGATGAGACAACCGTTGTTTTTGAGATATTTCCAAAAGAGACTGAGTCAACTTCCAGGGGAAGTCTTTGCTTTGCTTGAGGTCATTGTTGGATAATTCAGTATCTTCTTTGACGGTCATTAAAGTTTGATTGCGATCTGGTGGTGCTTGGTACCTCGAAGGCACTACTTTTTCTTCGGAGTCTGGTATGTGGTTCACTACTTTTCCATCATAAAAACTAAATACAAATGATAAACGAGCGTCAACATCAAAACATTCTAAACATGTAACGATGATAATCAAAGATTACAAACAAACGTCCTTACTCAATGCCACAATCCAGAGACCGAATAAAAGTGATGTAGGTATCAGACTGCAGAAATGCTGGATACAGTGTATCGTTAAGAAAGTTTTCCACTTGTACCAGGGCTTCGTCAAACAGATGTTTAGGAAGAGGCGTTTTATTAACATTAGACGCTTTAACCCTCTGCATGACGTTCTTTCGGCATTCTTCATCTACACCTAAATCTGCTTTTAGGAACAGTTTCCTGAAGAAAACAAACGTTAAGTTACATAATATTTTTTATATTGTAACATTTTTTTTTTTGAATAACGCTTAAGGATTTACTTGTAAATGATAGAACGTAGCTTGTGAGCTTTTTGATCTGTGTGACCATAAAGCCCTTGACATGCTAACCAAAACTCGAGTACCTTGCTGCATTGTTGCCCTTGTCCGGATTCTTCTTCTAGCTTTAAATGTCGCCGAAAAAGATTTACTCCCTCAGGATCGGCCAACAGGCTGTCTAAGTTTCGGGCCCATGTTATGGGCCCAGAGTTTTGGCCATCGTTTGGGGATAATGATTCCCGATCGCCACTATCACCGTCGCTTGGTTCGTAATTGTGACGTGCACCGCTCCCAACTAAATCAAATTGTATAAATTAAGCTTACTGCAAATAATATCTTAAGAACAAAGAATTTTTATTTAATAATTACCATATTCTTGGGTGGTGCATGAATGGCATTTGGAACCAGGCGTTAAAAATTCGGTTTGTGTTTTGCGGCATTTTACACATATGTTTTCTATAAATATCAAAGAAAACATAAGAAGTTAATAGGTACATGTTTATTAATTTAAATTAAAATACATTATTGTATATTATAGTAAAAACTTACCGAAATTGTGTTTATACTTTTGACTTAAACAGGCGTTGTCCTCGGTTGATCGCTCAGACTCTTCTCCCGGTAATACTTTTGGTCTGGCGGAGTCAATTAGTATATTATTATTCATCATAACCGTGGATATGGAGCTATTGGTTTCGCGCTCCTTGCTACCTTTGTTACACGCATTTCGAAATAGCTCTGCAATATCAAATAAAAATTGTTAATTACACAATGGAATAATTTTATAGCTAGCTTATTATTATTATTATTATTATGAAATAAGGGTAAACAAAAACAACATGGCCGCTTGGGAGTAGTGAAGCTGTTGTATTGATCGGTTGCACGATGCCCTCAACATAAATGTCTCGATAGCCAGTTTTAAGTGAAACGTAATGCCAAAATAAAATGAATAGTACTATTTCGATGAATGTTTTTTTCAGGGATAAAAAATAAAATACAACTAACACTCATAAACGTATAAACCCTTACTTGGTTTTATTACCGGTTGTCGACAAACATTTGGTAAAATAAACCAACCGAACACAAGATACGGGGGGAGGAAAATATGAAAATAAAATTATCCTTAACAATACATACCGCAATCCATTTTGTATGATTTTTTTATTCTAAGGTGAAAATATTAAATACTAATAACATGATATGGGTACACACAGCACAACCGGACTCGAGTAGACGCTGATCGATGAAGCGGTAGTACGCAGAATCAACGCGCACGTTACGGTTACCGCTGTATAAAAAACCACCCGGATAATCGATAGCGAATGCGGTTCCGATTGGAGAACGAGGAACAATAAGTCATAAAAATATGATATGTGCCAGAAGTGGGGTTCTTTTTATTACACAATGGGATTTTGGAAATTATGATTTTTTGGATCAATTCATATCAATTCATATGTCTATCAAAATCTCACAAGTGGCAGCGGGCCAGGTACAGTTTCTTATATACCTCATATTACAAAAATTTTATTTTTATTTTTGACAGCAGCTCCTTGATAAACTATGGAATCAATCCAAACAATAAAATATTATATTGGTATTTAATAGTAAACAACCGTCGACAGCTGAAACTACACACAAGGTATTTTAATGCCGTATCTATATGAGTAGCAAGCCTTTTGCCATTTTAATTATCATGTATTTAAATAATATTAAGTGCTGAAAATGAATTAAAAACAAATACTGATAATTATTTCTAATTATGAGTTGCCCATCAATTAATAATAGTTAAGGATTGATAATTTTTAAGGATTATATACATATTCATATGGTTGAAACGTTACAATTTTTAAATTTATATTTTTAACAACCACAAATGTTAGATTAATTTTAATTAATATTATAATAATATAAATCACAACCAATAATTTGGAGATTAGAAAAAGTTCATAGAAACATCCGAGAAGACAATGAACATTGATAAATGAACATCAACATCAAAAAGATGTATCGGTTAAAAATATTATAATCAAGAAATTTAAAAAAATCATTATTTCATCGAATATTGAAATACTTAACCCGACCCAATTTACAGGTTAGTAATTAATAATAATAATACAGAGTGATTATTTTAATGTAAGCCAGGATAAATTTAGGAAGATACAAATAATAAGTGTTTAATTCTATACTTTTGATAATTAAAATATTTCTACCCTAGCTTTATTGTTGATAAAAATAAAAAAGGAATCAATTTTGTATTTTTCAAATGGCAACATGTAATGTTAACTCAATATTATTAGAGATTGAAGATTTTCATATACATACATCTTGAATATAATACCAGCAAACCAGTTTATTAGTTATAATTATTATTATTAGTTATAATTATTTTATGTTTGAACATACAAGTAGAGAAGGATTTATATTTTTATCTTTGTACGGCATTTATTTTAAGTACTCATATATGTTCATAGGTGAAGTTTGATTTTTGTTAAAAAAGATCCACCGTTTACAGTGTAAATAATAATTTATTACATAAATATAAAAGCGGCATAATAACACTGATTTGTAGTTTTCCTAAATATGAGCGACTAATATTTAAAAATAATTAAAATAAATCAAAGTTGAAGAATTAACATTTTACTTTCACATAATATTTAAGTTTTTGTGTACCTATCGACTATTTATTTAATTTTTTTATAATTTTTAAGTAAGTAAATTTAATAATCATATTTTATTATCATTACTTTTAACCATTTCTAGAAGTCCCGTATGAACCATATAAACTTATACATGAGAATTAAAGTTCTTTTGTGGGCGGATTGAAGTTATACAATTTTTCAATTTAAAAATCAGCTTCCTAGAGAATTGTTGAAGGGACAGAGAGGAAAAAAGTGAATTTGAAAGATTACAAGATACTAACGGATCTCTTTTAAACTAATGTTAAGAGTAATTAAATGTGAATTGAGTTGTCTTTGAGAGATCTGAATTTCAAAATGTTTTGCTCACGTGTATAATATCGAATGAAAGAAAAATTCGACTTGAGTGATAGAGTTTCTCTGTTGCTCGTATTTCTTTTTACATGTGAGCCATTTTTATAAAGGTTCAAGTTCAAATAAACGGACATTTTTTTAAATTATTAGTATTATTACCATAAAATTCATCGTACACGGCAAAAAAGTAAAACGTTACACAAAGTAAATTATGAAAATTTTTTTGTCTAAGCTAAAAATAAAAAATAAACATATTCCCCACTAAAGCAATAACAGTTGATATTATTATAATATACATAATACGTATATATATATTATATAATCATACCTAGAGGTAATATTATTGAAATGAGCACAAAAAAAAAAAAAAAAAAAATGGCAACGTTAATTATTATTATGTGCAGCAGTAAGTATTCGTTTTATTTTTGTAGTTTCAACACGAGATAAAAATATTTTATTTTTTTACCTCAATTTAATAATAAATAATAGGTACGTTCAAAAGAAACGACGACGACGACGGTATATAGGGTTTTCAAAACCACGCGCTCGCTCTCAAATCACTCACACACACACACACACAAACAAAACACCGCGAACAATATTTTCTTTGAATATTAACTAGATAGAGCGAGAAGAACGCATATTTTTTAAAAGCAATGCGTTTTTCGAAAAACGTAATGAAAAAAATAATAAAACCGAACTACTCGTACAAAGTGCAGGTAATAATAACTATAGGTACTCGTACAAAGTATTAATTTCGAAAATCCTTCTCTGCGGGTGTACACCAAGACGTATACTGCGTCGGACGGTCGCGGTTAATATCACGCAATTACTTGGCTACTATTATTTTCTATCGGTACGCGATATAATAATCAACGTACACTTTATATTATTATTGTTTACGCGCGCGCGCGCGCGTGTACATACGAAAAAAAGAAAAAAGAAAAAAAAAACGAATTTCTCTGCGAAATCGTCGGAGACGGGGGAAAAATAAAAAAAAATCCTATAATATCAAAGGAAAACGACGACGCGAGGCGAAAAAAATCTATTATTTCTAGTCGGCCGATTTTACCGAGAAGAGGTAATAGAATACGTATATATACTACACGTATATATATACATATAATATGAAAAACGTGCGTTTTAATTTTTCGTATTCGTTTCCGAATGTCTGTTCCTTCCATTTCTCACAGAGATTCGATTCAAAAACGTTGCTTGAAAAAAAAAAAAAAGCAACCGATGTGTCGTCGTCGTCGTCGTCGTGGTCGTCGTCGTAGTCGTAGTCATTCGTGTTGTGTGTCGATACGCGTCGGACAAGATTTACAATTCACTCTACCATGAAGCGTAACCGCCGGAGGGCACTCGGCCACATGTAATTATTGCACCGGTTGCCTTTTACCACCGCCGCCGCCTCCTCCTACCGCGTCGCTCACGGCCCCCGCACACCGCCACAGCCACCGACCCTCTGGCGCAGAACCGGTCGGCTTCTTTGACGCCGGCTACACGACGCCGCCACTTCGTGTTCATTACAAAATTACACTCTCCCTTCACCCCGGGATTTTTGCTCGTCGTCGTAGTCGCCGCCATAAGACATTTATATATTATATTCTCCTCTCCTCTCCTCTCCTCTCCTCTTTCGTTCGCTCGCCGGTCGGATGTTTTTTTATATACACACATATATATATATTATTAATTTATTACAAGCAGGTGTGTTTCTGTTTGATTCTCAAAACTTTTTATGTATAAATTTTTTTTTTTCCAAGTCGAATTTGTCGGGCTATTAACTCCCGTGCGTGCGTGCGTGTTTGTGTGGCCGACGCCGATATAAATGTAATATACTACGCGCAGCACACACACACACACAAATCCATTATATACGTATAAAATATATTATTTGGAAGTAGTATTACGTTTATTCACGACGACGACGCGTTAGAAGTGTACTTAAGACGCCGACGAAATGAAAATCGTGTAAAAGCCAATACCAGATTTATACACACGCACGCGTTAACACGATATTATAGATATACGTACGTATATAACGAGTACATTAACGAATATCGTGTGTATCTGACCTTTTGTAGAAACGATAATCATAATAAATATATCGGAAACGAATCGAAGGATTTATTTCCTTCTTACCGTCAGGGAGTACAGAAATTATACACGGGGCCGGCAGCACCGTCGACCACCATAGATCATTAGCGGATTGTTTAGACCGTCGTCGTCGTATAAATAAATAATAATAATAATAATAATAATAATAAAAACATCAAAGGGGCTGAGAGTAAATGGATTCTTTGCCGTTGGTTTTTTTTTTTTTTTTTACCTCGAATCGAATTAGCGGCAATTCGAAAGTTAAAAACAAATATCACCGACCGGGATGAGATAAAAGATTCCCTTTCCAAAGTACATACATATTATATTGGAAAATTCTATAAACTCGCTCGAGATGATAGTCCGAGCTGAACACGCAACGAATTAAGAAGATGCTGACCACTCGACTCAATACCGTTCTTTTTTTAAGACCGAAGTGCTTGATCGAATTAAAGAACCTATTCAAAATGAAAAAATACATTGGTTTCTTTATAGTTCTTTACAAAAGGGATTGATATTTTCAAAGGTTATATATATTTATTGTTTACTTTCATTCGTATAGGTTACTATCATTCGCTCGCTTATTCTATCCCAAAGAAAAATACAATGCTCTACAATAACGATATCAAAGTTGATCATGTCCAATATAATATAATATATTATATATTGAATAAAACTAACGGAACAAAATTTACAACATACGAATTTATTGAAATAATAATGTGACTTTTCTTGTATTTATTTGTAAATAGATCGAATAAACCGAATCGATTGAGAAATATTAAACAGAGAATTATTTTTTTTATTAAAAGATATTTGAATTTATATAATATGTTGTAATTGCCTACTTTGAGAACTCGGATGTTAAAAAAATTTACAAAAAATGGTGAAAAAATGAACGAAATTATTTTACTTGAATCATAAAATAACTATAGTTAAGTAATTAAAAAGGTATTTGATAAAATCTTAACTGTACAGGTATTACTTCAATACAGAAATCTTATATATAACGACGTTCAATCCAATAAAAGACGTTAGGGATTTGTACGAATCTAGAAAATTTAATTTCGTCTAAATCTAATATCTAATATATATACACACACACACACACACATTATATCTATTATCCGATTACTCGCAATAAAATTGCTGTAACATGTGGAATTATATTAGGTATATATATATTTTCTTATCAAGCATGAAATATAATTTCATCGATGTAACGAAAAGAAGAAAAAAATATAGATAAGCGACAAAGTCTTTACTCGTGTGATGTTCATAGACTGGAAAATGCACTTCTATTCAATTCCCCTCCCCCCCCCCCCCAACTAATGTTACTGCAATCGGCACTGAAGTAAGAAGGAAGGAATAAGAGTCGGAGCAAAGCGAATATTGCATTGAAAACCGCAATAGGCTGCAAACGAAATCGAATCATTCGGTTTGCATTTCGCGTATGCTTTCGGAAATTTAATTTTTCCTTTGCTCTACTCAATTCCATAACAACGAAATTGCTATACTTTTTTTTTTTTAAATGCGTATTTCAATCCAAAAAGTATGTGGGATTGTATATTTTGATTTATTTATTTTTTCATCTTATTCGCACACGGTTTTATAATACCAATAAGCACAGTCTGTTGGCCACGAGGCATTCTTTTATATTATACGATAAGTTATTGGAGTTTTTCCTTTTGAACCTGCCGTAAAACATATAAACAAAGTTACATGGTTTTATGTAATGGTTTTGTATATAATAAATGTCTTAAAATATTTTTAATAAAACTAAAAAATAATAAATACAATAGGGACAATTTAAATATGAAAGCTACAAGTAGTAGTAATATTAATTATTATATTATATCGTATTTTAGTTTCCTATGAATTATGGTATCTGTATTAGAGTAAGAAATCGAGTATTTTTTAATTGAATCGTAAGTCTTGAGTCTAAAATATTCTCAAACGTAAAATACGAAAACAACATTATAACGTAAAAGTTACGTGTAAAGAACTACATATTAAGTTGTAATATATTGATATATTATTAATAATTAGTAGGTACGAAAAATGAAATATTATAAATTTATTAATAAATATTATAAATTATTTTTTAATTATGTTTTATCCTCACTGTGTTCACTTCAACTCGTTAGAAAGATAAATCAAATATGTCCATACGCTTATTAAATCGAACGATCAGATTTTTCGAATTAAAGTCGACGATTAATAAGTTAAATAAAAAATTTGTTATTGAAATCGTACAAATAACATTAAAAGTACGTTTTTTTTTTTAAAGACTAGTACATTTTTATAAAAAGAAAAATATAAACGAGTATTGTAATGCTCGACGCGATAACACTGTAGAGTCGCGTGTAGTGTCTAAATCGAGAAAATATTCTCCCGACGACCGAACGCCGACTGATCAGTCATGACAACAGATCTGGTGACATGACCGGAACATAAGGATTTCTACGCTCGTCCAACAGGCCAAACGTAATATCGATCATTTCACATATTATTATCTATTATATTATCTATTACACATATCTGTTTTATCTTTTATAAATAAATATACGTCAGTCACAATCCTATTTACGTATGAGTGTGTGTGTGTGTGTGTGTGTGTGAGCGCACGCGCGCGCTCTGCCGTTGTCCTTTTGTTCTCGGAGGCCAGGTCAAGATATACCAGCACAATTACAAATGTGTCACTGACAAGATAGAGGGCAATCCCAGAAAGACCTGTGGTGATGTATAAAAGGGGGGAGAGGAAAAAAATACCTCCGTATAGATTGTGCTCCAACTTCTTCGGTTCGATTAGTCGTCCAAGATAATGGCGGTACAGACACAAAGCTCTCTTTGTCGGTGAAAGAGACTGTCTGCAACGTGAGGGCACTTGAACGGTTTTTTTTTTTTTTTTTTTTTATACAGAAACGGCCGGATCCGATTAGAAGGAAAAAATATAGGAAATAAATCGTATATTTTTTTTCAACTGCGCGTGCGCGGTCGTGTATGTATGTGTACGTATTTATACATCGAACAAACTTAATAGAGCCCCCGAGACGGGATGCCAATGACACAAACAACGGCCAAGCGGAGAAATAACCGAACGCTCTTCCACGGGATATAATCTACCTCCTCCCCGCCCGCCCCCCCCTCACAGGGTAGAATGAATTGGTACTTAAAACTTAAACTTGTTTGGGAAAAGAATGTGCGCGCGAGCGTATGAGTAAAAAAAAAAAAAAAAGAGTAAAATCAAAATATTTATTAATATTATTCGTTTTACGAAAACCAGAACGATTAATTAGTGTATACTCAAAGAGGTAAGAAGAAAAAAAAAAGATAAAACAGATTCTTCGTTTTATCACGCGGAATCTAAAATATAGAAAACTATAGTGAAATTAATCGCAAAATAATATATCACAGTTTATAACGCCGTATTATATTCGTACTTTTTATTCGACGCCTGTTAGATCATTTTATAATCAAGGTTAGGAAATGTATATACTAATTACGAAATAATATTTTATTATTATTATAGACATTTTACATTTAATGCCGGCTAAAACACAGGAGGCGGGTGATTGATATTGTGAAAATTATTCATACGAAATAAAAATCAATGAACAATTGCTTTTGAAAAACGATTCCGAACCAGAGAGATGACGGACCAGCTTCTATTTCTAATTTCTTTAGACAGTTTATTAGATTACAAGTGATCATTTAATTCAGTAGGCTGGACGAATGTTTGTTTAAAAAAAAAAAGAGCTTATATCGCTTACAATTGATTTTTTCGTTTGAATTACCAATCTCGTCAAAAGTTATCGAGACGATTTTGCTATTATAAATACAGGTATATAAATTCGAGCAACTTGTTACGAAGAATCTTGTTAACATTTTTAGGTCTTATTGATTGAAAATAGAAATGTTATTAAATTTCAACTACAATATAATTTGTAATTTTACGTGTTTTGATAAGTTTTATAAAAATTTGAACTTAAAAACACTTAAAAAAATAAATAATACTACTGTATTTCTAAAACGTATACATTAAAATTAGACCAACTTGTAAGAAACATTATATAATATTTTTAAGTTTTTATGCTAAAAATAAAAAAATGTTTTCAAACTTAAACTGATAAAAATTTCTAAAAAATTAGAAAATTTAAAATATCTATAGACAGCTCAAAATCCATCACAATATTTCAAAAATGATGCTTAAAAAGCATATGCAAAAGTATTCTATCATGTTTTTGGTTCTAAAAACAACTTCGTGGATAGTTTCTGGTAACAAATGCTGAGTACGTGTTTTTGAAGTTGTCAACAATTTTCTTAATAATTTCCAAAATTTTTGTTTGAATTTTTGTTAATTTAAAAAACTTTCAATTTTGATATTTGGAAGGATTAAAAATGTAATACAAGATTCTTCACATGTTGCTCTCGCTAGTCAATGAAAAAAAATAAAATAGTAGCAATTTTTTTTCCAACTAAACACTAAGAAATTAAATTTTAAAGAAATCTGGTATTTAAATGAACCTTGCTGCGCTAAGAATCATTTTTCTTAAGTAATGACGCACTGGTTTTAAATTTATAAAAACAATCACCGATATTAAACAGCCGCCACCTGTGTTTCATCCGAATTTCGTATCTCGACTTTTTTAAATTCTAAAGACTTCAAATTTGAATAAAAGGTTAACATTAATAATTATTAGTGCAAAACGAATAATTCGAAGTTGAAAGAATCGAAAAAAAATAAAATAGAACAAGATTATTCCTATTAAATTCATCTACAAGAGAAATATTTCAAACGTTTTGAAAACATTTTATGTTTCTATTGAGTTTAAAAAATTTTGACGACGACAAACGACAGTAAAACTTTTAATTTATTTTAGTTTTCTTTGTGATTTAGGCTAATATAACTCGGAAGTATATACATATATATATATACATAAATGCTACGTTAATTTTACTATATTTTAACTATTTCGAATGTGTTATAATCAATATTGGACATGAGCACTTTAAATTTGTGTACCACTCGTGTACCTCGCCTAAAAGTCTATACATATGAACTACTGATTTTTATTGACATTTTAATTGCATATAAATGTTCTTTATCAAATAATTATTCGAATGACTACTGTAGAACTAATAATTTTATGTCAGACGAAAACATAAAAATCATGTCAAAGCAATTTAAAACACATATTATGCACTACATAATTTAACTCGTTCTCTACGATAATTTGTTTCCATTTTTAGAAATTAAAGAAATTAAAAATTATGATTGGACGAATTATAATAGATTAATATCAATATTGATGTTCAATACTCTCAAAATTAAAATGTAATAAACATCGATAAAAAAAAAAATCTAGGCATTTAATTTATATTTATCCGAAGTCAACGAAAATATTAAGTAAAAATAAATTCTAGGCATATTGTTTAAATAATATTTAGAAAGCGACTACCTGTATCAATAATAATCAAATATATCAATAATAACTACAACTTTAATCTAAAAAAGTGTTAGAATTCCAAAAAAAAAAAAAAAAAAAATGTTAACTAATTGAAATTAAAAACTATAATACATACCACGAAAAACGCGTAGTGTGATAGAGCATAATTTATAAACTTCTATCATTGTCATAATGCGTAAACAAACAAACACAGCAGAATCGTATTTATTTAAGATTCACGAAGGGAGGGAAAAACCGTGTCGTCGACATGAGCGGGCGAGACAGAATGCTGAAAGTCATCGGTAAGGACTGCGACAAAGGGTCTTTTTCTTTCGCACTTTAAGTTCTCTCCACCCCCGGCGCAGCACTGTCATGACTGAAATTGATGCTCCTCCGACTACATGCACAAAAGCTGAAGAGTTGTTTTACGAATCAGAAAACAACGATATTAAATAATATAAAGCCTTGGCGTGTTCTAGATTAAATATTACACAAAAGGATCAAAAAGGACTTGCGATCCTTTGACAGCCACGCCGTATACTAGGAAGAACTGCAGAAACGCGTCGTGTTAAAGATTAATAAAAACTCGAAAACGAAAACGCGACAGAGTTTAATGAAAACGAAATGTCAACTCCGGAGGTGTAAAGAGGAAAAAAGAAGCATAGGAGTCAAAGGGAGTTCAAATGTCAAAGGGACTTCTGTTTTTGTGTTTGAAGATTCATTTTATTTTTTAACGCTGTATACCTACACACGATAAATGATATAAATGAGAATAACTTCATTGTTTGAATCAAAATTGAAACTTGACAAATGTCAAATTCAAGTTATTTACAGAATATGATAAAAATCAATACACATATTTCGCGAGCAGATATTTTTTTCTTTGAACGTGAGCCAAGTATTTATTATGTCATAAACTTTAGATCACAATAATAAAAATATATTCGGAAGCAATTATAACACAAAGCGTTTCATTAATAATTAATTAGTAATATAGGTAGTTGATTCCGAACAAAACAACGACGTCAATATTTAATATATTTTTTGTAGTAACATTATATAAATAAAAAGACTGTTGCAGTTTTAAGGATATTTCAGATTTTGTATTCCGAGTGAAACGAGGTAGATATCGGGTATGATGGTTTTTTCTAAGATTTTGACTAGAATTTTGATCTAATTATCAACTTCAGATATCTGGCGGAAAATTTTGTCTAGTTAGCACGTTCGGGAATTGTTTTTTTTTTTAAACGCCCAACAGTTTCTTAATAGTCGTGGAAAACTGTTGATTAATTACGAAAAAATGACAAATTTACGGCAAACCGGTTTACAATAAAATCGAATTTTTTTCGTTCCAACTCAAAAACTAATAGTTGTAAGGACTTTGAATTTTCGCTAAATGTTTAATACGTTATTATATTCTAGAAACGGTTTATATTTAAAACGATTTTGATAACAATCATTGAACTATTTATACACGTTTTAAAGTTTTAGAGTACTTTTCGTTAAAAGTTGATTATTTAAATTAAAAAGAAAAATAACAATTACTATCAAAGAAATATTATAAAACGTTAAATTCGTATGCCGCTAATATTATACATTACCTATTTTAATTTAAATTATCATTCGAAAATACCTACGACCGACTTCTTTCTTTGTGTACGATAATTTATTAAGAAATATTTCCTTTTCACTATAGGCTTTTTACATACTGCAGACTACTCCAAATGGCATTTAAAAAACTCCGTTGGCTGGACATAATTTCCGATAAAGAATGGGCAAACGATATAGGGATGCCGACAAGTATATATACGTATATTATATAGGTAGATGGTAATCGGCGTTTAAATTTTTTTTTTTTCGCTATGGGCATCGTGGACAGACCAGTTTTGTCGGTGGCGGCTATTTCTCTTTCATTTCATGTATCTGTGTAGTTTTTTCCCCATTTTTCTTCTCTCGCAATAATAATCTGACAAGAATGCGCACCAGGTATTGTATATGTGTGTTAGATACGGTCCCACCCAACCTTACTTCACAAACAACATTTCTATACCCGGAGTTTATAGCGTGTGTTTTCTTCCGTGCGCTCTGTCTGGCCGATGGCGACGCCTGCCTCCGCGATCTCTTCTCTCTTTACCACTTCAGACATAGACAATATTATTTCTAACTGTAAATTCTGTCCTTTCCTTTTCTTTACTCGAATTTCTCATTCAAACGATAAAATCTAGATCCCTACACTGCATAATATTTACAACACATACAATATAATATAAAATATAAATAAACGTATCCGAGCGTTCGCGTGCGATTCGAAATCAAATATTTACAATTATCGATAATACTGTAAACACACGACTATCTATATTGAACGATTATTGTTTTCATAATAATATAATGATAACATCGTTTCTTACGTTTTTTTCGAATATATTATTATACCGGCAGTAAAACTATTATAATTTATAGCTAATAAACGACTCCGTTCTAAATACAATAAGTTGAATTAATCATCATAATTATGATTAAACAATAACTAAAAACAGTATAATATCGGGTAATATTATGTAATGTTAAAATTAAAATCAATCTTATAATAATATTACTTCCATCTAGAAAATTTAAATCGACTGATATTTATTCGAATTTAAATTCATCCGTTTATTTTTACACGAGTGTAATTATTTAAATGTACGAAAGACAATAGACATGAACAAAAAGCAGTAATTTTATACTAGAGCTGCTGGAAATATATTATATTGGAAAAATGTAAAATCGTCGACAATTTAGTTGAAATCGAATTTAAAAATGTTAATCTTTTTTTTTTTTTTGTAAAAAAAATATGTTTAATATGCTATAAAATTCAAATAAAATACTCGACAGAAATAACCTATTACGTAAACCCATAATGAGATGAGTAATAAACTGATAAGTGATAACTAATAATATAAAATGATTATTTTCAAAAATAATCTCACTTTTAACGCTGGTGTCCGGAAAAGTTAAAAAAAAATGGACCGAACTGGCTACTGCTAACTTTCCATCTATAAATTGCAGCGCCAAATTATTCAGTTCGTCGGCTGCTTATAAGACTCGTGACTCCTTAATATCCTGTTCGCACTTGTTTTTCAATTAAAATTTACGCGAAACGAATGGCGTTATGGTCATATTATAACGGCGCATGCTCGATAAACAGCGGTAAAATGATCACGAAGAGTAACCGAGGTGAATTAACAATCTGATCTAATGGAACACTGAATTTTCAATCGGTATACCGGAAATAATATTATGTGCACTAAAGCAATGAAAGAAACAACACAAGACTAATATTTTATCATAGTTAATCGTTAAATTTAAAAAGAAATACACCACGAATAGATAAACGAATCCAGTTAGAATGTTAGAAATAAAGAGACAATTAAATTTTAACGCCTGACGAGACGTTGTACAAATTATACAACACTATGCATGGTTTTTTTTCCATTGAGAACTGTAATATTTGTGTACGCGTTACATTTAAAATTATATTTGAAGGTGAATAATATAATATAAAGAAAATTCTAAATATAAAACGTAAGTACCAATAAATCATCGATAGAGCTAATATTCAAAGATATTTCCAAACACGGATACCGAGTTCATTGATGTTTGTTTCACGCCTTATCGCGGTGAGAGAATCGTTTTTTAACTGATTATTTGAATTTTTCATATCATAAAACATATAATTTGCGAGGTAAACTCTTAAAATAAAAAACACGGTCGAATACTGGAAATGGTAGAACGATAGCCCATAACTATAGCCCACAAAAAAAAAAAAAAATAAATAAAACTTTCAGAAAGGCTGAATAATAACACGGACTCGTTAGATTAGGTATTTTATTTTTTATAATTTATATTTATTTTTTTGTTTTTCGGCCAAGTTTCTATACAACACGCAATTATTATAGATAAATGACTAGATGGAATTATGAATTCAGTTACGGTCGCAAACCAGTTTTAAATATTTTTATGGACAAAAGCGCGTGTATTAGGTACGCTACCGCGATAGTGATAAACATCGATAAACCGAACGAACGAAAAATATACTACTTTTTTTTTTTTTTTAAATACGTAATGAAATTTGGAAAATTTGAAAGAACTCTTTCGAGTAATCGCGATGAATAATATTGTAAGACGCGCGGGGCCGCCCGCCAGGTCGTTTTTACACGAATAATATCAGTGTTTTGTTTACGCCGCACCACACAGTGGAGTCGCTGTCGGAGGTAGAAGAGAATGAAAAAAGTGTGTACGTACGAAGAGAGAGAGAGAGAGAGAAAAAAAAATAGTCACGGTCGGTAATTCAAACATTAGGTGCGGCTCACATTTAGAGGCTCGCACGTCGGTATATATACGCCGTATTGTGTGTATACATCTATAAGGGGTACGTATAATTTATCGACGGAGACGGCGCGCTCGTCCTCTTCCTCTTGGCCGACAGTGGCGACACTGCAGAGAGAGAGAGAGAGAGAGGAGCACCGGTCGGTCGCTTGTGCCGTCGCGACCGATCAGGGCTCTCGACGGGGGGGCGCGAGGGCAGAGAAGCCGAACAAAAGAACGGACCGGACGGTGACATTAGCATACAAATATTTATATACAATATATAGGGGGGCGCTGCTATTTGGAGAGAAGACGTGCGCTATGCGCGTGTTTTGCCGAGAGAAGAAGAAAACGGTCCTGCTGCTGCTGCTGGTGCTGCTGCTCCTCGCCGGAGCTATTTAAAAACGATTTTTAAAAAGGGGTAATTATACGTGAACGACGTGTGGCGCGACGACGAGAATTATACAGACACGGGCGGAGAGACCGAAGAGGCACTGGCGGCACCTACGAGCAGTGGCGGCGGCGGCGACGGCGGCGGCGGTTGCCCGCGCATAATATTTAATATTATGTGCGCGAGAAGAGAGGTCCGCCGCGCGCGCCATCGCATTCGTACCTCGCGACGGGTCCTCTGTAATTACGAGATAATGACGACGACTGCGTTTGTGTATTGGGACTTATTAAAGCGAGAAAGAATTACGCGGACGCGCGGGGAGCGGTCGTACACGGGGCGGCGGCGGCCCGCGGGGGTATACGTGTCGGTCACAGATCAAAGCGATCGCCACACAATGGCCCGAGGGGCGAGGAGAGAGAGAGAGGAGGTAACGGCGGCGGCGGCTGGTAGAACGAACGGAGCAATTGAGAAACGGAGAGAGAGAGAGAGAGAGAATGATGTGTATTGTGTACAGTACGCGGGCGAGTGAGACGGGGCACGTTAAATCACTGTGTGTGTGTGTGTAAACGGCCACCAGTAGAGATGCCACATGTTCGAACTGCGAGCACACACACACACACACAGTGCGTCTCAACTTTTCCGTCTCGGCGGGCGAGGAGGGAAAGGAAAATCAGAAAGAAAAAAAAATAAAAAAAAAACACACCGTGAACGTTAAAAAACAAATCGTCGTCGTCCTCTGGTTTGGGCCCGAAGGTTATAGGCGACGCCGCGACGACGTCGAAAATTTTCCAGCTATACGCGCGATTTATTTTTTTACATAAACGAATATATTAATAATAATTATTGTCGACTCGCGTGTTCGTCGTTTTGAAAAAAAAACCGTTTAACTCACGTAGGTTTTATGAAATTCGGACGTTTATTGAAAATATTATGCATGCGTACATATTATAAAATATAAATATGTCACGTAGAAAATATCGTATCTATAAATATGTGAAGAGACTTAACGTTTACCGTACGAGCCGTTTTTTTTTTTTTTATGTTTTTGAAGTGCATTAAACGTTCGAGTCGCGGGACTCAATTATTCCAAGTGCAGTAGTAGGTACCCGCTGTAATCGCACCGACAATGTGTTGTTATCACGCAACGAGACCAGTATAGTGTAATAGGAAGTGAATAAAAGGGCGCCTATAACGACGGTTATGTATGTTTTTTATGAAAAATTAAAATCGAATCGTACAATGTTGTTGAGATGTTATACAGATTAATATTAAAAAGGTTATCTACTCAGTTATCGAAAGCTAAAATCGTTACGTACTTGGGTGTTTTCACAAGCGTAACCCAACGACCGACGACGGTGTCGTGTTCTCTCCCACATTTTCAAACGTAGACACACATTCGGGTATCCGGAATATAGTGTATTACTAGTCCTGTACTTGGGTGGTGTTTTCGATTTATTTTATAGGGGTACATCGTACCTATAGTGATAACTACCTGAGATTGCAGTGGCCAAAAAGAAAAAAATTGAAAATTCATAATTTAAAAGCATCATAGTAACGCGCGTATTGCAACGAATTAAAACAATGATTATGTTTATTACCATGTTCTCAAAAAGTGCGTGCGGAACCGTGTTTGCAGTTTAAAAACGTAGTCGCTTGGGGATTTTTTTTTCATCGAATTTCAATCAACGTCAAACTTAAAACATTTTACCTGAAAAACAAGTATCCAAATATAAACACAAGCCAGCCATATAATATAACACTGAATGAATTATCTATTCATTGTATTAAATTTACCTCGTCATTTGTTTATAACACTTTTATAACTGATTTTAAACATAAAACATTTATGGAAGGCAAACGTTTGGGTATTCATTATACCTTTTGACATTTGTCACTATGAAGTAACAAAAAACCCGCCGGTAAATACACAAAAAAAAAAAAAAAAAAATTGATTTTTCTGAAAAGTTAATAATATGAAGAATGCTAAATATAATAAACAGCATCTCGTTTTATAAAACATATTAATTTCTTTTTCTTTGATGTACTTCACAAATATGGAAAATACAAGACTATAGGAAATAAAAATCCTATTATGTTTATTGATCACAATTTTTATATTTATAATATCTTCTTAAATCTTAATACAATCATGTTTACAAAAGTTAATTGTTAACACTCGAAATAAAACGAAAAAAAAAAAAAACATGCTACTTAGTTGTTGCAAAACTGCCAAATTGTGTACTTGAGGGGAACCTTTCAAATATTAACCAAAAAACCTTTGAACTAGAGCCAATTTTTTTTTATAAAACTAAAACCAATTCAACTTCATTATTTTTCACAAAAAATAAAGTAAAATACAAAAATACAAAACAAGAATGGACAAGGTTTCTAAAGATAAACATAAAGCGAAGTCTTTTACCTTATTACGTCATATACTCCTATCTATCAATTTTCGAACAAAAGTGTATGGAGCCTTCAAAGTTTATCACTTTCCTTTGATGTGACGAAGGCCAAAGACTTTTAAATCGAGTGCCGACCAACACGTAAGCTAGAATAAAAGAGGGAAAATGAAGAGGTTTCTAGACATCACAAAAACAGGTGACTGTACAATAAAATATCGAAAATTCACAAAAAGAAACCACTCAAACTTTTTTAATAAATAACTCGACAAAAGACCTTTGACAACAAAGTTATTAATATTTTTCATTCCTTTATTTTTTAGGTTTTACAATGTATAATTAATAATAATAAAAACGTGTGGCTGTGGAAATGTTCAAGAGGAAAAGTTTCTTTTGATGTGAAGTAGCCCCAGATCAAAGGCAAAACAAGGTTTGATAAATTTGGAGAGACGATTCTTTTCTCTCTCTCTCTCTCTCTCTCTTTGAAATCAAATCATGTGACCAATCACGTTTCACACATTGTTGCCTTTTGGTTTTTTAGCCTTCTATGGTATCAACATAACAGTTTGAGTGAGCTACTGTTGTGTTTAGTTCATAGTTATAATTCTTAATAGGGTTTCTCAAAACACCAATTTAAATGTATAACTGATATGAATAACATAAAATGTATAATTATATAACAGTAATTTTAATTTAAGAATAGTACCTACAGAATTCTTTAATTTGTATAAGAAAGAAACTTTTATATTAGGTAATAATAAATAACAAATATTTTTCAAAATTATTTTCTCAGCATATTTAACAAATTACAAATTTACCATGAATGAAAATGTGTATTGATTTTTTTTTTCTTTAAAAATACTCATTAATAAGAAATTGTGACGAAGGTTATATATAATCGCACTGTAATATTTTTGTATTTTTATATTCATATTAGTAAATAACTTGTAAACGATACTTTTTGAGGTGCCTACGACGGGCTTTAATAAGAATTATATTTTGAAAAAAATTATAATTCCATAACATTATATTCCTATTTCAATTCAAGTCTGGTATTTACATTTATTTTTGTTTATTTTTTAAAAATAAACAGAATACCAATGGTTTTTATTTTAATATATTGTTTTTTTTTTTTTTTAATAATGTTATTATTTAAAGGTGAAAATGAGATAAAAATATGTTGAAATACTTACTACATAGGTAACCATTTAATTATTAAAGTGATTATTTATTGGAAAAATATTGGTAAGTAATAAAAATAATTATTTAAGGAAATTAAAGTAAGTACCAAATATGTACCAAATACACAATTAAATATATGATTAATATTTATCATGACATTTGTTATTTATCTGGTGATTTATTAATTACCCAATACCTTCTTTCTCAAACAACTTAATATGCAACTAACATGTTTTGTTATTGTTTAAGTACCTATACTCTTATTATACATTTTACAGAAATGAAATTTATTTTTTGGCTAAATAATCTATTTGAGATAAATTATTATTATTATTATTATGGCAATTATAATAAATGGTAAATATTTAATAGCAGCTGTTACACAATCAATAAGTATAACTATGTTAACTATGGATTTATTTATTCAGACTGGAAAAGAGGTTAACAATATAACCATAATAATCAGAGTGGACCACAGTAGCCGCAGCACGCTGTTGCACACAACACAAGAATAAGTGAAAATTCATGGAGATTAATAAATTGTATTGCTAAATGATTATAAATGTATACATTTGTATTCACACAGATATTATATATTTAATAATTATTTATTATACTAAAAATCTTGTAAAAACCTATCTAAATAAAAAATTATTGTTATATTATTTGAATTTTATTGCAATGTTGTCCTCTCTGTCCTACCCCGAGTGTCCATAATGTTAAACGATATTATGTTTTTTTGAACATTTTTGAATTTATCATACAATTAAGGGTTTATGACCAAATTAATAAGGTTTGGTGAAGTTATTAAATACTAGTATAGTTAAAATTACAATATTAAATAACTACCTATATCATAATATATAATATATATTAATATAATAGGTATAATCAGGGTACACTTGATTAATTTTAATATGTAATAAATTATAAAATCAAATTAGGCGCATACAAATTTTAAAATTTCAGTAGTGGGTTATGGATGGATTTACAACAGCCATGTTGTACTATTCATGAGCAGTGGAAATTCAATATGTCAATTTTAATCTAACCTAATGGTCTAACCATCTTCATTCACAAAAAGTGGTCTATTATAATTATAAGTAGTAATGCTGCTTGAAATTCATACCTTTTTTCAAGTCGATATTACTCAGTTAAATATGTTTCCTTAAATCCCTCTTGTTTGTTATGATTTTGAGATACTACTGTTTAGTACTACCTAGTTTCATAGCCACAAATTTGAAGCTGAAGTAGGCATCTTAATCTCGAGGGATTTTGTGTCTAAAACAGCAAACCGACCGGACATACATTGGGCCTACGTACATAGTATCATATATATCACGATACAACAGTATCGTTTTAGTTTAGATTAGAAGTCAGAGAGCTATACCTACCTAAGTAAAATTATTTATTTGCAATGTTTTTTTTTAATTAATTTGATTATAAATAGATAATTTAAAATAAAATAAAATAAAGTTTTAATTTTCAAAACCGAATTGAAAAATGTTTACTTTATACTGAGATTTATAACACGAATAGTTAAATATACCTATACTAATACTAAATAGTTTTGTGTGTGTGTGTGTATTATACTCGTATAATCAAATTAAAATAAATAAAACAAATATATTAGAATGAAGTTATGATATTTTATCATAGGAAAGCATCAGGTCAGTATATATCGTCTATACTCTTGTTTTCATAAAAATTTGGTATTTTGGAATTCAAAACACCGATAAAACAAAGAGATAAATAGACATCAAACCGTAATGTCAGTAATATTTTTAACCTATACATACAATATTGACACTATACATGTAGAAAATTTGAACCCAAATACATCAATAATAGATAAATTAACCTAGGAATAATTTAATTTGATGCAAAACATGTTCAAGTAAATAATTCTTTCGTTGAGTTTTAAATTGTATCTTTATATTTATGATAAGCTACACTGGATGTTTACTAAAGATGTAGATACTTTAGATGTTTTACATTCCTACCTATCCAAAAATTTTGTAAAATACAATTTATACCTATTAAACTCATTGTTTCATAAATTAAACAATTGTTTTTAGATACCTATAGTTGTTAAATTAACTTTAAATTTAAAAATCTCATATCTCTGAATAAATCATAATTAACTATCAATATCAAATATTTAGATAAGTACATTATTTGTATGAGCATATCTATGAAAATGAGTTTCAAAATGATATCAAAGTCAAGTTTTTGAAAATAAAATAAAGTTATGTAGGAACCAAAGGTAGCAACAGAATAACAGTTGTAAACGATAACAATCAAAACTATGTTTAGTATCTATAAAACATAAACGATTGATATAGGTACAGGGTAAAAGTAAATCAGGAAATAAATATTATTAGAATATTACTTTTCATTCAGTTTTAAATGTTTACAGAAAAAAATAAAATATAACTGCTAACACAATCTAATTGTTTTTAGTCGAACGAGAGATAACAAGTTTTAATACCATTTGCAGAATGATTTCAGATTTCATTACTGTTAACATCTACTATCGTTTCATATCCAATAAAAATGATAGTTTTGAAAGAACCACTTACATATGTAAGTATAAGTACGTATAGATACTGAAAAGATAATATGACATACGCCGTGCCGGTAGATTTTGGTTTGTGAATAATAGTTTAAGTAGGTAGTTTAAGCGGCAAACTGAAAAAGTCTACAAAGTCATTGTTTGTAAACTTTTCAAAGAAAAACGAGACATAGACACACACACACACACACACAAAGTACAAGGTAAAAGATCAAAGAGGTAAAGCACACTATAAAGCGTGTTATTCAATGTTGTCATGATAAACGGCCCACGATGCACGTACAACTTTGGTCAAAGGATGACCGACAAATTAGTTAAACGGACATTAAAGTAGCCACATGTTTGCGCGCACACACACACAAGTGTTGATGTGTATCGACGGGGGGTAGTCACCTATGTTATCGGTACCCATTTAAATCGGATTAATTATTACGGAAGAATAGGTCGAAAAGGGGGGTAGGCATTTGTATATGATATTCATTGTGAACAAATAGAATAAATGCATATACACACACACACACAAAGTTATATATATATATATATATATGTGAAAAAGGGCTTTGGGGAGACTTCAAAGGGATTTTAATATTATAAACAAGACCGGGGGTGACTGGTCGGCGGGCAGGGTCGGGGGTGGTGACGGCGCGGTAGCCGTGGCGGCGGGGCGCGGAAGGGTGTCGAGTTAAACGGCAAAACGCGCACACCGCCACATCAAAGTGGAATCCGAAAGCCTTTGACGCGCGCGCGAACAACACTCACCTTCTCTTTCAAACGAGCCTTTGATGTCCTCCGTGCGTAAACGTTGTTGTGTTTATTACCACTGGCGCCGCATCACGCGGAAACGTGCCGGAAACGCGACGACGACACTCGTGCGCGACGACACCATCGCGGGACATGGTTCGCGCGGCGACCGACCGACCGACGACGGCGGAACCAGTTGCGGGGCAAAACGACAATGTCTCACCCCCGAGAAGACGCGCGTACTGCCGTGTGCGAGATAAAAAAAAAACCGTAACGCGCGCGACGCGGCGACGAACACGAGACGACGAGGCGTGAGCGAAGAAATTTAAAATTTAAAAAAACAAAACAAAACGAAACGAACGAACGAACGAACGAACGATTAAAACCAACCCGACGGACCTTACCGGACCGGAGTGACGGACGCGCGGACGGACGGACGGACGGACGGAATTCCTGATGATCACTGGCCGCCGAGCGTGTACGTGTGTGTGCGCGCGCGGCCGTGTTATTGAATATGATTGTCTGTGTGTGTACGTTTTTTTTTTTTTTTCCTTTTTTTTTTTTCTCCTCTCTCGTTTCCTCTCTCTCCCCCTCGCGCCACGGCCGATAACTCCCGCCGAACTCGTCTTTCTCTCTACACTGTACTCGCTCTCGTGATTGTGTGCGTTCGCCGGCCGCGCGTGCGAGTGCGTTCGCGTGTACGTTATCGCGGTGCCCGCGCGTGCGTGCGCGCGGCGCATTAGTGCGAGAGCGTGTGTGTGTCGCCGCGCCGCTTACGGTTCGCCGGCGGGGTGAGACGGGGACGCGGCGGCGGCGGCGGCGGCGGCGGTGGCGGTCGAGGAGCGGCGCGCGCGGTACGCGGACGACGCCGCCGACGACGAGATTTTCGAGTGCACGTCGTCCGGCGCGGCGGCGGCGGCGGCGACCGTATCACCCGGTGCCGCCGCCGCCGCCGCCGCCGTCGCGCGCACCGCCACCTGTGGGACAACGGAAAAACGTCCGTCGGCATTCCAAATATGGGACGACCGTTAACGATTTGAAAGAAGAGAGAAAAAAAAAAAAACCAAAACCAGATACCCTCGAATAATACGTTGGCCGCTCATTCCCAAAACTGGTTTTTGTTTACGGGCGAAAAATTCAAACCGCCTCTCGACGACGACGGTATGCGCGCGACGTCGTCGTCGTCGGCTCTCTGCGTATCGGATCTACACACCTACTACCCCCTACGTAGTACTTCCTCGGCCGTGTTTATACACACGTATAATAATATGTGTGTTATGAAATAACACAAGCCCTTTTTTTTTTAATTTTTTCCCTCTTCACTTCTCTTCCGTCTCGTACAGCAGCGTTTCCCAAAGAGTGTTCTGCGCAATGGTTTTCTATAATCGTTGTAAAATATTTGTCGTACTTGAAACACTCGTATTATATTATTAACGACGTACATACGAACTTAATTTTAATAAATAATAATCAATATCGTTAAAACATTTTTCGGACTATTGGTTTTTGCCTCTTTTTCTTTTTTTTTAGAAAAATCGGGGTCGTGTTGGAATTAAAGACATCGCGGGGTAACTATTTCTGAAGGGTACCCCGTGGTCGTCAGAGTTTGGAAACCGCTGTCGGAGAGTACTCGCCGGATTTTATATAGTACTGTTTTCAGTGTTTTCACTGACGGCCGAGTGTCTCGGGGAAGGGTTTCTATAATAACGTCTGGGAAAAAGCATGTGCTCTGATTGCCGAAAAATCACGTCATAATAAAAGGGTCACAGATAATATGACTGTACGTCATATCACATACTCGTATATCGCGAACGCGGTGTTTTTTTTTTTTCAAACAATCGCCGTTTATTATGTCACATTTATCTTTGTACCGTATCGCGCGATGTGGCGGCAGCAAACTGCCGCCGGAACTCGCAACGTGAGCGCATCATATTGAACGGCCTTTGATCAGAGGTGTCGTGACCGTCCCGGTATTCCCCGAATGAACGAGCACTCGCTCGGCGTTACCGTTGCAAACGGCACTTATATATAAAACGCGATACCGATTGAGATTCAACGCGCGTCTCGGCGCCATCAAAAGTTTACCTGATTTTTAAGTTTACTTTGATAGTTGCAGGTAGTTTTGGCGTACCGTGATGATGTAACCGCGTGCGATAACCGGTCGATCGGAAAAACCGAGACGTCGCGGCAAAAAGTTCGCGCGAATCCGCCGGTGCTCGACTCGTTAACGCGGTTAATACGGGCGAGCGACCTTTTTACCTGGAACGACCAGCGATCGTCTTCCACGAACGCGTATGGGACCGACGGCGGCGGCGGCGGCGGCGTCGCGCGTACGCTTTTCTCTTGCGTCACGGCAGTATCGCGTTGTCGTCGCCGTCGTCTATTTCGCCGTTGTCGTCGTCGTTTTCGAGTTTTCCGACTTTTTCATCGAATCGCGGTGGTTTGTGCGAGTGTTTTCGATCCGTCGATTGTAGTGAATACCGCCGCGACCGGAGGTTTGTGTACGATAAGAAAATCGCTCGCCAGTGCACGCAGACGGCAGTGGAAATTCAAACGGAGAAAACAAAATGGCCGACGTCACCGGTTAGTGCCCGTTTGTAATTTTGTATTTGCGTGACATTTTAGCAAAAATCGCACTGTCTATGCGTCGCATATTGTGTAATACAGAGGTTCTCAAACTTTTCAGGCCAGGCCCGCCCTTTTAGTCAACCCCAGACCTGAGCCCCCCCCCTCATAAAAATAATTTTAATAGTCATGTTTAGAGTAAAAAAAAGTTAAAAACAAACAACAAATATTGATATTAATATTAATATTACAAATTTATTTTAAAATAAAATGTATTTTTTATAAAATATTTTAATTAATAGGCCAATTTTTTCTGTCCTACCAATGCAATGTTGATTTTTAAAATTGTCTTGCGCCCCCCCCCCCCCGGAGGGTCGCGCCCCACACTTTGAGAACCTCTGGTGTAATAAAATGATCGAAACGATACGTTTTTATGATTTTCGGTTTGGCGGGGTTCTGGGTTTTCTCGTGTAAAAGCACAGGCCGCCGGAGCGGTACTGCACTGCCCGTGTAACACCTCGAAACGGGGCATAACTATATACAACGAATACTTCTCACATTTCCTTTTGGATAATCGACAGTGATGATTAAATGATTATTATCATTAAAAAAATATCAAACATCGTGAACTATGTTATGCGTATTAGCGCATTACTATTATTATTAATATTATTTTTATGGACATTTATTGCAAGACAGTCTGAAAGAAACTTTTCAAATACCAAAATGAAAATTCGATCCACTACTTTGTATTCTTATAATTCTTCGTTCTTATAAACATTAACGATGCATATAGGTACATTTTAATATGCACTCGTGGCAATCTATTGCGCAAAAAGTGTTTGCACAGGTCAGCTAGAAATAAATATAATCTATATATATACATATTATTGAGATTTTACAACAGTTATTATATAATGTTTTCATGCCGGTTCTTCAAACGATATTGGAATTTTTAATCTTACCGGTCGATATCATAGATTTCGATTAAAATAACAATCGGTAGATTTAATCGTCCAAGTTATCTGTCCATTTTATCTGTAAAAATTAAGATATTACTATAATTTCAATAATAATTTAATACTCGTGGTTTGCAATCACTACAGCGTTGAAAGATCATTTAAACGATCACTAACAAATTAATACCCCCGAGTATTCGTAATGTATTTATCTTAAAAGTAAAAATTATGATAAATTTAAAAAATATACATACATATCTATATAGGTTTGTAATATAATTCATAGTTGAAATCATTTTCATAATATTGTTCGTCCATTTTATTCCGAACTCGGGAAGTAAAAACGCTATTTTGACATCATTCGAGCTTTAGTAGAAAGAAAATATTTATTTTTTTTCAATCGAATTATTCGTGCGCACATTTTAGAGAACATTTTTTTAGTACTCTCTCAATCGATGATTATAGTTACGTGGGCACTAGAGATCAGCACGGGCCGTTATTTTTCGGCCCGATCCGGTCCAAAACTCAAACTAATAAACTGTCGCCGTCCAAGCCCGGTCCGTATTATTATTTTTTTTTTTTTTATTGAAGTCTTAACCGACCAGGCCCGTTTGTAATTGTTTTTCAAAGTCCAACCCGACCATGCCCGTTTGTAAATAAAAATATACATAAACTTTATTTCCTTGCAGTATTGACATAGTAGACAAAAACATTTCATAAAGACAATAAATTTATTACAAAGAAAAATACATTAAATTTTATTCAAATTATTTACAGAATTTTCGATATAATTTTGCGAACACCGATCACATCGTGTTACCAATTAAATTAATTAGTATCCCATCTATAACCAACCCGTAATATTCAAATCATGGCCCGGCCCGGACCAAGCCCGGTATGGGTAGGCACGCGCGGAAATCATCGTCGTCGTCACATTTATGTTCACACCATTCCAAAAACCGCCGGCGAAATAATAAAACGAGCTGTGTCGATCGCATGCGGATTATTTTTGTATCCGGACCGTTTTGCCGATCGCGCGGTATTAAAATACGTGGCTCGACCGCGTGCTTGCGTCGTCGTTTGAGAACAGCGCTTCCTTTCGGCAGTCGTATGCGTTTCGTTTTCATCGAAACGGCCCTCGAAACACTATTGTGGTGCCGTTCGTTACACGTCAAGAGGTACGCCGCGTACTACTGCATCGCGTAATGCAGGTGATGGCGAACAGGGTTTTTTTTTCTTCTTTCCCCTATAGTGCAGTCGGCCGTACAGATCATCGGGTGCAAGTGCAAACAATGGGATCGGGATCGCCGCGGTTCTGCCCGAAATTCTATATGGTCGAGACAAGCGCTCTGAAAATGTATTATGTTATGGCCACGCCGCCACCCCCGCGGCACGAAACGTCTTTTCGACCCTTAAAAAATAGCAAACGGCGAGTTCTACTCGATTTTATAGCGCGCGTAAACGTTTGTACGGCATACACACACTTTCTGCAGTTCGTTCGGCGACGGCACTGCCTGCGGCGAGTGAATTTAACGCATTGCAATTGATCGCAGGTAGATATTGTCAGTCAGTTTTATCCGGTAAAATGCGTTTACGATAGATTATATACGAGTATATATTATTTTATTTTTTTCCCCGTGTTCGACGTGTATACGATTTCAAAACATTTTAATCTTCAACAAACGCGTTTAACGGTGTGAAAATGTATACGAATTTCGAACATTTTCAGTAATTAAAAATTCCTACGACTTATCAAAGTTGACGCGACACCCTACACAAAATTACGGTGAATTTATGATTTTCACAGAAGAGACTATTCACGGTATACTTATATTGTTTATTACAACCCAAGTATAAAGTTTACGAGTGGGTACTTTAGTTTTGTATGGAGTTTCGCGTTTGATATTGATATACTCTGTGAAATTGAATAGGTACCGGTGATTGTTATTTACACACGAATGTATTTTTTGATTCAATTGATAATTAATATATTTTTCAGTTTATCCCCCCCCCCGTAACGTATTGATGTGACATCAAAACGATTTTTGAATTTTCGATTTAACAGTATTCGATTTATTGAAATGTTTTTCCTCGATCGGTATATGAAAATTAGTTAAATGATTTTTAAATCTATTATAGGTAGGTGATTGTTATTAAAATAATATTGTGTTTAATATATTTATAGCTAATGAAAATAATATATATTTTTTTACTATCAAATCAAAGTTTATACGAATTTCTCTCATTTAAACTATACGTCATAATATAATTTATAATAATTCATATAATTCATCGCACACACACACACGCATACACATAGTATTAATTAATTAATTTGGAACATAAATATTAATATTGTTGTGCCTTAAAATTACTATGTGATACAACAGCGTATACTTATATGTTAACCAAATAGCCTATACTACAGTTTGGAGGCGTATGGAAAATTGTATATTATATATTATATTATATTTTATAATAATGTATCTGCCAATAATAGTAATAATACAATTCTAATTAATCCGTTGGAGCACGGGCTAAAGTCGTTTCACTGTGAAATAGAAATGAAATATTATTAGATATTAAATATTATGTAATAATAACCTATTATGTAATAATCTAACCTATCCTAACCGTTACTTTAAAATTAAACGTTTATTCGACTGAAATACTACAAATAGTATGTTTAATTTTAATATTTAATTTAATTTTTGACACTGATGCAAAAAGCGCGATCTACAAAATTAACTTGGACTACCAAAAATTAAATTAAAATTTCCTACAGTTATGAAAAAAATCGAAAATATTATTTCATCTGGCAAATGTGTGTAGGGTGATAATGCTGTGAATAATATTATGGATATCCTCATCTATCCTCGGTATCATATTTAGGTAATTACTGAAATCATTTATTATAAATAAAAATCAATTGTATTACAGATTAATAGTTTTAAATTATAAATCATACGTCAAACGAAATGTAATGATGAAAAATAAAAAATTATAGTCTGATTATTGTTTTTTTTACCGTCTCATTCGATTTAATTTACAATTTCACTTTAAACAATGCACGGTGGCAGACAAGATAACTGAAACAATTAGCCAATATTACCATTTAATCTATTAATCGATCGAAATTTAAATAAATAAATAATTTTCAATTATTCATAAATCATAACTATATCAATTAGATAGGTTATAATAATATATAGGTTAACTATATTTTTATTACAACTAACGTGCTGAAAAAGTCTGCATCTATTTCGACGATTATGATACTTTTTATTCTTGATTCCTTTATCTATACAACCGTCATCATTATTCAATTCATAAAATTCTATACCTGAAAATATTATAATTACTGTTTCTTATATATATATATATATAGACAACAATAAGGTCAATAATATAATAAAATTGATTAGTTACATTAAACATGTGTAAAATATTTCAAAAGTGGGCACATTTTTATTTCACAACATTTTAAATATACAAATAAAATATACATTTATGATTTTTATTTGTTACATCATTATATTTAATATATTACCAAGTATATAATTTAATATTAGCACTTTGATCATCTATCATTATGATAAATATATAAAATTATTTACAGTAGTCGTTTAACTATTTTTAATTATATATATAAAAAAAAAAAAAACTTATTTCGTTATTATTAACAATATTTTATTTATATACATTTATATAAGACACATTTTACAAAAAAAAAAAAAAAATTCATTCATAACGTATAAAAAAATAAAACACGATAACAAGTAGTGTTTAAAAGAATCTCCGTGTGAAATTATCTCATCGAGTTTAGAGACTTTGTATTTCTATTACCGTTTTCTATTGATGTTTTTCGACTACTATCAGTATCACTAGTTTTTATGGCATCACAACTTATTATATTATTTACCTACGCATTATATTATTATATTATTCGTTATATCTACTGAAAAACAAGGACTCGTCAGTAATAGATATATGAAAATCTCCACTAAAGAATACAATAGTCAAATTATAAATAGCTTATTAAAAAACTAAAAAAAAACGTAATTACAATTTACAATATTATGTAACACAATAATTTTTTGGTAAAAACTATTTCAGTTGTAACTAGACAATGCAACGAGCTTATGAGATAAACATTTTTGACATTTTTAATTTAATATCATAATACTATTGATGGATTTATTTACACTTATTGTATATTAATGCTTCTGTCATTGAGTAATATTAAAAAATACAATTTAAACTATAGATATTTGTGGTTTTAACTAAGCGTTTTCTATTTTTAAGTAGTATTCATAAGATACGCGGATTGATTATTTTCAAAAAAGATTATTACGATTTTATTTGTATTCATTGTTACACGACGTTACGTATGTCCACTGTTCAAACTCCAAGTATGGTTTTATTTCATTTCACGGTCAAGTAATTTAATTTTGTTTTGTACTATTAATGAAAATCTAAAATATTATAATCTTTCTATTTACTTGTTAAGTGCGTCTGTTCATTAGACGGCATTAACCTAATTAAATTCATCGTATGACATTAAAATTAAATAATGTAAATCGCTAATAGTTTTACACTTATAAAGCTTAATGAAATCAAAAGATTGTTTTATGACGTTTTAAAATAAAATATGTTTTGAAATGTAAAATGTACAGGTGTATGTTATGTACATGATATTGACTGAACTTATTAACATCATAACGTAATCGATTGAAAGATTTTCAATCAAATGTTATTGTTTCGTCGGGAAATTGAAAATCTTTTCTAAACGGTCTTCTCCTGTGTTTTAACCTTCTGAACGGCCGTGTTCTTATTACATGAGGAGGTGGCGATAAATCTATTTCTTCTAAATACCTCGAACCCCTTTCCGGAGGAGTTAAAAACGGCGGTACTTCTGGTCTAGACGACAATAGAACAGGTTCTGTGTTGAGTAAACTTTGTTCGACAAATCCGGCACATTGTGCAGCACACACGTCGTCTCGCATCATTTTTTCGACGCCGACTTCGTTCATTAATCGACCACAGTCGGTCACTCTTAACGAAGCGCAGTTGGACTATAAACACGATAAACGATAATCATAAAATATTCCAATATAAATCGATAAATTTCTAGAAATTACCCCTTCAAGTGTACAAATGCAACTTGTACAAGGCGACGGCAAATGCGATTCGCCAATCGATACAATACGACCGTTGATGTTGCAGCCGCGATGATGGTCTTTCCATAGAGTCAAATCGATTACTGGTAACACTTGACAAGGCAGTCTCGGATTTCTTAAATTATAAATAAGTTTATCAGGTTCATTTACATATTAAAACTATTGTTTACCAAATTGTCCAACAAAGACCATATTAGCAGTGCTAATAATTTAGTGCTAATTTAGCACGTGGAATAACGAATGTTTATAGAATAAAAACGTATACATTTTATTTTAAGAATCAAAAAAATGTTCCGATAGGTAAGAGGAAACAATAATTTAGAAGAAAACGTAAATATTCACACTATAATTTGGAATTTCTAAAAAAATAATATTATACTCACAGATAGTCATTTGGTTGATCAAACGATGACTTTTGAATGTCGCTTTGTACATCCATATTTTCACACAACATTTTAGCCAATGTTGCTTTCCGGATTTCTGCTAGCTGAGCTTCGGAAAATCTTAACAACGGATTATCAGTTTCAAACCTATAAAAAAACATACTTTATGTTATGAAATCAAAAAAAACGTAACGTATTAAAGATCCATTACCAATAACGATCGCATTGTTTTAGGTGCCTAAATTGTAAGCCTATAATGCACGCGAAAGTTGGCCCCACGAGACCGCCTTTTACTGGGTATTCACTTAAACCCCCGGGGAACAAGTCGATATCATCTGGACTAGCATATATCGCCTTGAACCTAGCGATAACCTCCGGAGACAGTTCTCTCGACAAATCTTCCCAAATATTTGCACGCTGAAGACCACATCTTGCTCTAAACGTGTTGTAAGAAGGAATACCGTGGTCACGACCTGATTGTTTAAAAAAAATTTCAGTCATGTCAGTTTTTCGGATCTACGTGTTAAAAAACGTGACACGAGTTATCTTATATTCACCTCTTTGGATATTCAAAGCCGGTAAATCTTGACCAGAATGTGGTATTTTAACGTTTTCAAACAAATGATTAGTGATTTCACCAGTTATAAATTGATCCAAGTTTTCCATGGGCGTGCTGACTTGACCTCGCGTTATCTCGTCAACCATTTGGTCCTAAATGGCGACGATGAATAGTAATCGAATATACGTATATTATTTATCAACAATACACAATTTTGTCAAAAACATACCCTGTAAATAACGTCTGGATTGAAAAAGACATCTCTCAATAACAAAGCCGGTTCTAAAGGTTGATATGTCGGCGACATTCTAGGAATGTGAGGTCGTAACAAGCTATGGCCAATGCGAAAAGCGGCCACGGCGAATTCGGTAAAAGGTCCCGCGTGACAGTCAGGAGAATAACCTTAAAGAAAATAATAAAAAACCCGTATTTATTATGCTATTGTCATTTTAATCGTATGTAACGCGATTACTTTTGTAATATCCGGTAGACGAAAGCCTCAAGTCATATTTATCCACAGCGTCCCAGCCTAAGATTCGCGGCAAAAACTCATTGTACACGATGTGTTGGTAGGCGCCTGTGAATATTTTCCTCGTATTCTGATATATGATTTCGTCATTCCAATGTGGATTGATTCTGTGTAAAACTTCAGCAATGCGATTGTGTTCTCTCATGAAAATCGTGTGTATTGTAGTCAACCCGGCCTGTTCGCTTACTCGGCCATCACCTTATAAACGTGTCATTATCAAATATAATAATAATTATATAGCTTATGACTAGAGCTCGGATGTCAATGACTGCATAAAATTTTTTTGGCGCGCGACCAGAATCATACCGAAATATGATATAAATTCGATTCATGAAGTCTAGATTTAAAATATGCAAACTTATTTTGCATTTTTGAACATATATAAGTGCATAATATATTGATTACTTCTAGATTCAGTAGCATATTTATAATATTTTAAATATAATATAAAACATTTTCCAGTATAGAATAGATTAACTGCGTTGTGGGTTTTATCTCCGTGAATTAAGTCTCGAGATTTTATATTTTTGTCGATATTTAATATTTTGTTGCAGTCCGTGTTTATTCAGACAATTTTTCCGATACACGTTTTTATATATTTACAAAATGCCGAAATGTTCGTCAAGTTCAAGTAGTTTTGTGAAAGAGTTATATATTTAGTTGCGACGGTAAAATTGTTTGCATGTTATATTTGTTGAGAAATATTTAATATTAGATATATATATTTTTAAAGGCATATACGTAATTGCATGTTTTGAAATTTTTAAAACGCGTGTTTTAATGAAATTTCGGTCATCAACATCAAGAGCTCTACTTACTAGGGCTACCGACTATCATGATTATTTTTTTCAAACCTCCGATAAAACAATAGCCCGACGAAGATTTGCATTCTGGATGTATGGCGGATTGAGGCAACAAATCCTTCCTCGTCGGTATCGGATGTATTGTTACATTTAATTTGCCGATATAAAACGCCCTCAGGGATTTGGCCATACACGAATCGGACCCGTAAACGCTGGAAAGGTCTAGATACGCGGAATTTTGATTGGTCGGATCTCTCGGGCCCAAACGTTGTTGGCCCGGCAGAGATCTCATGAACGGCAAACACATTCGACGTCCGGTGTTCAGATCGACTTGCGGATAAAACGGGTCGCCGGGAGGTATATGTATCGGCATGCATTCCGGATGAACGGTTACCGGACTGTCGCACGATCGACAGTCGGGTATGGATGCGAAATATCCTGGACAAATGAAATCGGGTGTTTTTTTTTTATAAATTCACGGTAAATGAAAATAATGCGCAACTCGCGTTTGTAGTCGGTAGCTCATACCTTTGTGGACGGGCGTGAACGTTATGTCGTGATCTAAAATCTGAGCGAACTGCATGAGCATAAGCGTGTAACGGCCGTGCAGATGACTGATGTCCGGATGAGACATGGCGCTCACTAATCTGGCGGACGGCAGTGGCGTGCCGGTCACGGACGTTATTCTCGGGTGATTTATTCCTGAAATGAAAATCATTAATAATTATTATTATATTTATCGTCGTATTTTTCCCACTGACCGTTTTCGTAAACTGCCGGCAACATTCGCTGAAAAGTCGTCAGCGCTTTACCGAAATTCGGATTTTTCAAATTATTACAGTAACCGCTAAACGATCTATAACGATCGTGAGCGTTACAAGGATGTGTCTCGACGGGACATTCGCCGTCGCTGTGATGTATCGGTGGCGGGTAAAGTTCGGTAAATTGTAAATCGTCAAAGAAACCCGGTCCTATAGAATTCAAACTGAACAACGGATCACCGCTGTCCAAGACTTGACGACGACGACGACTAAAATTATTAAAAATAATTATATTAAATCGACGTATAACAACTCGAAGATTTACAATAATACTCGTAATAATCACTTTACGAATGGTACAAACTTACCTTTTTCCTAACGTTTTCAATAGTTCTTTTGAAGCATACTCAAATAATAACGAGTTATTCGCTAATATCAATGCCGATTTACTCGCTTTACTAAACGCGGCTGCTGTCCCAAGAGACGATTTAGGATCTACTCCCCCTTCTGAAAATAGAATTGTTTTTTATTATTTTTGATTTTTTAATTTACGTTTTCGGTAAAATACTTTTTGACCATAGCAAAAATTCAGTCTGTTTTCTCCTGCTAACGTCGTCTTCGGCTTTTCTCCACGCTTCTTTCACCAGAATCTGGTTATTAATTCGTTCGATATCTCGTTCCGTTTTATTATTTATCGCGTTGCTGTCACCGATCGCTGAACTATATTTCCATTGATAAATATCCAGTTTAGAATGTTGATCACAATTTATCGGATGGTTTCTGAAAGTAAATGATTATAATCGACCATGTGTTTATTCTACTACCAACTACTTATTAATATAAAATTACATTAGGTATTGCATATTAAATAATTAAATAATATACTGATTAATAGAATTAAATAGACTGAATTAAAAACTCTAAAAAGATTTTGTCTTGTAAAATATTACTATGTATTTTGAATTCGCTGTGATATTAATGTTTACATTAATTGGTTTATTTTGTTTTAATTAAAAATGAATGCGACAAAAGAAAATGTGAAATAAAAATATGAATATCCCGATTGTGCTTTTGTAATATTGTGAACAATTATTATTAAAATTAAAAACTTACAAATAATCATCCCGATCAATGAAAGCTTTCGGTTGTATCATTGTGACGTCTTCGAAATTCGCACAAATAATTCCCGCCAACGTGGTTTGTCTGATTTCTTCCAATTGACCTTTGTTGAACGTGGAAGGGGGGAAATCATTCTCATACCAAAACCGATCACTGTTCTTGGTTAAATATAACTGATTGGCGAGTAAACAAGAAAAAGTCGGTCCAAACACTGCTCCTTTCAACGGCGTTTCTAGTAAACCTCCGGATAACAAATCCACGTCGCTATAAGTTCTAATCAAAAGATTCGCCAGATTGTAATTATTTTTCTAAATAAGTTGTCGAAAAAAAGAAAAAAAAAACAACGAATGTATTTATTTATTTATACTTGTATAAAGTTTTGTTGATATTGTCCACGGCTTGATTTTCCGATGGATTAGATCCACTCGAACACATATTTTTCCACGTCTTATAACTCGGTATTTTTATTTGTCTACCCAAAGTCAATAACGTCTCGATGCCTATTAAATATACGTATATATATATATGTCATAATAGTATCTATTAAATTAATTAATCTCGAGAAATAATAATAATTGCAGACTCACTTTCTTTCGGCAAACTGTAGTTGTCAGGGTCGCCCAGATTGTTTCGATTGTATCTATCGAATATAATCGACGGCAGCACCGGCAAAACCGTTACGAATACGCTCTGCATGGTACCGGGTTGGTTCGAGCTTGAATATCCCGTATAGTATCCACGTTTCAACGGATTTAAATTCCATTCGTTCATCATTTCCTGCCGAAATTAAGTTCTCATGATGACTCGAACCCAAATCGAACGAACACCGTCGACCGATTAAAACTTTACTCACGTGCCCCACGACATTGGGAATAAACTCGTTGTACGTGACGTGTTGAAGTTGCGCAATCGTTATTCGTTTGGCTTCTTCGAAAACGGTGTTATTCGACCAGTCCGGATTGACGTCTCTTAGTTCTCCGACCAAACGGTTGTGCTCCGATATCAATAGATTGTGGATTGTCGTCGAATAATCGGCGTTTTCGGTCGACGACGGTCTATAACGCGAAATCAACGGAAACATATTATTATTAATTTTTCGTCCCGTCCGATTAAAACAATGCAAACGTGTTCGCAAACCTGGCGCACGGCGTCAGTTTAAGATGGCCCGACTCGGATTTGACGACTGTCATCGGGGAATCCTCGCAGGAAACCTCGTCGTATATCGGAGACGCGTCTAAAAAACTCGTGGCGGCGTTGAGCAAAACGCCACTGTCTATAAACAACATCAAAACGCAAACATGTTATTAGGGTTTTGTCGCGATCGCCGATGTCATATGAAATGTATTCACCGGTCATGTTTTCGATCGCCAAATCCAACCTGAGGAAATCTGCCCACATTCCCGACATGACGGTCAAATGTTTGTTGCCGGCTATCGACGATTTACTCAATAGTTCTGCCACGTCCGACACTTCGGGCCATTTCGTCAAATGCGATTCGTCTTAAATAATCATAGACCCCGTTATATAATATTAATACGCAAAATTTATTTTAAAAATCATTTCAGAAACTCTGAACGTATTAAATGTGTATGTGTTTTTACTTTCGACTTGCAGCGGAACTTGAAGAAACGCGGTGTTCCGCACGCCCCAATTCGGCTGATGGACATTGTTGCATCGTCCGTCCACATTTCTATATTTATTCACTTCGCATACTTTGCTAACGGAACAACTTACGGTCGTAATAAAAAAAATACAGGCTCCCAGCATCAGGAACAACCTAATAAATAAATGTTTTTTAGAAATCACTGTTATGATTGTGTGTTTATTGTACCAATGTGTAAAATCCGGCGAGAATTTACACTGCCGAGATCAAAGTATACTTTCACTATAAAATAATATTTGATATTTTATTGCTTTAGCCGTTAAAGAATTGTTCTAATAAAATTCAATATTTAAAAACGTTTGGCGGTGTGTGTTTATTTTATAACTCTGTAGTACCATTATAACAATTTTAATTCGTCGATCAATTATTATAGAATAGTACTAGAAAAGTATAAATGTACTTATCTAGTATTATTGAATGCAATTTAATAGTACCTATCGTGCTGCATCGTGACAAATGCAGTGCCCGTCAATTCGATACTGCCGAGCAAAAGCATATTATAATAATTATTATTATTATAAGTATACACTTCGAGTAAATATATTTAAATACATGGCATTTTGTTTTTTAATTATTCTTTTGTACGATAATATTTGGACTCGGCCCTAAAGCACAAAGGTAATAAAGGTAAATTTTCGTTTCTTTTTAAATCTTAAAAATAGCATCATTCGTTAATTGTTTTTATCGTGAAGAATATTCGTTAACATAATATCCAAGTCGTGTAACAATATTTCTGAAAATATATTTAATCCCACGTGTCAACTGCCTCGTATCTGCCTACCTATTTCGATAAAGGGAATGATTTTAGTTTTGGATCTTAGTGCTTTTATTTGAAAGTTGTTTTATGGAAAATTAATCTCGACATTATTACTTTGATATTATTACAGTGATTTTTAACGAAGGGCAGACAAGTTGCTTCACGTGGCATATGTTTTTATTTTTACGAAAACAGTCATCTACCTTTCTTTTCTTTTTTTTTTGGACTTATCTCGAAAAGACGGACAAATCTATTACTTTTACAGTGGAATATGTATAAAATGAGAAATAGTAAACAAAATAATATGTAATACAACTCAACTATATAGCTAATTGAATTAAAAATATTATTTATTAGTATTTCACTTAATAATACGTAATCAAATACTTTCAGAATTTAATGGTCTTTAAGTAAAGAAATTATCGATTGAAATACAAAGATACAGATTATATTGAATATAATATATATATATATATATATATATATATATATTAATTAAAATGTCAGAAATATTTCGAACGCACGATTGAGAAAATGTTGATTCTTTGTGACAGTTTTAATGTCTTTAATATGCAAAAACTCTTTCATCCCACATTACCAACTTCACCTAGAAAAACATGCTCGAGTACCTCACCCAACTGTTTACATAACATTTAACGTAACACACATCGTAAGCCGTAGAAAGTTTTGATTATTCATATTTCCTAAAGCTACTAACATACATTTTATGATAAAATACGGTTATGGGTTATTTGTCATAATGTTATGAAAGGAGGGGTAACTGTAAAGAATCGATATTTAAAAAAATAATTTCAACAATAATAATAATAGAAATATAAAAAAAAAATACACGTCTATAATGTAAATAATTTTTTTTTTTACTACTACTTTATTAACTACTATTAGAGAGATAAAAAATTATCGATAAATTATTCAGTAATACCAAAATTTAAGATCTTTTTTAAAAACATCACCGTTACTTCTAATTCGATCAGCTTTAGATTGTTCGACTCGTGTTCACTGCAAATTATGAATTTATAGAAAACACTTTTCACTTTTTAAAAGGTTCTATTTTAATATTTTAATTTTCAATTCGAAATTAAATTTATAATTTGTATTGCAATATGATTATAGATGCGCAGATTAGCATTGAAAAATTTTACGAGGGTTAAATAATCTCTCCGGTGCCCTTCTTCTTACATAATATATTGATAACTTTGAGTAAACTATTTATTATGTCGGTCACTTATACTGTAAAGTTTCGTGTACGACAATAATTATATTTAAAAATATGCATTCGATAATCAAAAGTGGATTTGATCATGTTAAATAAAACACGAGTTATACGAAAAAATGATGAAATATACGAACTGGTGAAGTCAAAGCAAAAACGATAGGACTACGAATAGGTGCCAAGCTTTGCAAGCTTAGTTGTCTAGATGCAGGTATGCTATTGCATAATGCATAATTGCATTGTAGAATTTATTCTACAAACGATATGCAATATTCTATCACGTTTGAATAACTATTTGATTTCGGGAAAACATTTTAGCTATACCGCCTTGTAACGTTTCTACCTAAACTATTATTACGTTTATACTACTCGGGTATTATTATTTACAAAAAAAGAAGAAAAAAACATATTTTTTTTCGATTAATATTCTTTGCACATAATTTGATATTTGTTTAAAGTGTATGCCTTTTTCGTTTTGCGAAACGATCAAAGTTATATTTGTTTTAAAAAGAACGAATTACAAGAATTTATAGTTATATTACTGAATGTTGCAAATTTAAAGTGTAACGTAACTTCTTTTAACGGATTTATAATGTTAAAGAGCGCTGTTGTAATTTATATTTATATTTGTGTTAAAAACTAAAAATCAATTAAAACCGATACTTTAATAGAGAAAAAATCTGGCTTAATGTTGTTGTAATTTTTCAAAAATTTCTAAATCAAAAAAAATAAAATATATCTATCCTTTTATTTGAAAAAAATGCGTTCTCTTACCTTAACTGTAGTACTTTCGGTGTATCCATGGTTTTTCTTTAAAAAATTTTTCTAGTATTGGCTTCTTTTAGTAAAATCAATATTTTCAAACATAATATTAAACATGAAAAAACAACTCGACTAAATCAAATACAACGCGCACATTGTGTTCTCCGAATAAACTGCCGTTAAATGAGCGCTCACAAATCACAAACTAATACTATCACTCTCCTCTATAGCGACTGATTCGCAGACGAAGAACGCCCTTGTCCACCAACATGTCCTCCTACTTTTCACTGTTAAACATGAATAATACTACTTTCCCTATCGTCTGCTATTGGACAATAAAAAGACGAAACGGAATAAACGAATTTAACGTTTGTTATAAGTATACTTATTATCTAAGACTAACGTATTATTATATTGTATTTATTAATTATTATTTAATAATATACATTATATTATACAAACGTATTTAATCGAGATTTTACACTAATTTGATTGAAATATCATACGCACATTTGTTATATGTTATTGGTTTTTTTTTTACGAATAATAATTACGAGTCAGACAATACAATTGTCAATTTGTAAACACGTCATTTCTGTAATATTTTAACGTCTTAAATAAAAAGTCTCTAACGATTTACGTAAATATTCTTTAATGACTAAAAAGTTAAATCATAGGGAAAAAAAAAAATGTTTTTCAAAGACAGCTGCACCACACGTTGTCCAATATTATAATCAGATTCCTATTTAAAGATAAACTATCTTTAATCAATTTCGTTTTCAAGAAATGTAAAATACTGCAGTATAACGAAATACAACGCAATCGAATACACAGCGATTTAGTTTATCCGATAATAATCATTTTTGATAATGTATTTCGTTTTTTTACGACGCTTATTAATACATAAAATTCGGTTAAAATAATAATATCGACAATATTTATACGGTTTAATTGTTATTGTGTTCTTTTTACGGCCAAAACGAAATGATTGCGTTATCGTATAAATTAACGTTGGAAAGTGAAAACGTTTTCTTTGCTTAGTTAACCAAAAAGTGTTTTATTTAAATAACAATATTTTATTACTCCGATGGCAATATTCGAACAATATAAGCTTATTAAGCGTCGTTTCTCTCTCTCTCAAATCTACGTGCGTGTAGGTAACAACCGCATACGAATCGCGAATTCGTTTACATATATTTGCGCGCTTTGAAGTTCATTTATAAAAAGCACTCGCGGTCTAATGCGTATACAGTGCGTAAACACCGCTCGAGAGGGTGTAACAACGTTTTATTATTATCATAACTTCTTAATGCTCACTTGGATCGCGCGACAATCGAGAGTAGGTATATATATAGGTAGGTACGCATAACACAGTTAACCACCGTATCGCCCCGCGGCGAGGACGTGTCCTCGCCTCGCCCTCATCCTCACCCCCGTTCGGACCGAAAAAAAAAAGCTTTCATCTCGCGCCAGAGCCCGGCGACGCACGCTCGTCAAAATCCAATCGCATTGAAACAATAATTACCGATCGATTAACACCGCGGACGCCGAGCAACTCGGATAATATGATATACGTGTCGTGTGAAATAACGTGCGAACGCGATCGAATAATAGGTATATTGTTGGCCGCCGCGCGGCGTCTGTCGTCGTAAACGCGTTTACGTTCGTAGTAGATCGGCGTGCTGGCCGGCCGCTGCTCGACCAAGGAGGCAATAATAAATCTATCGAAAACGAGTCCTGTTGACCGTAAGAGAGAAAAAAAAAAAAAATGTACTATTAGTCCGCGGTACACAATAATATAATAATAACGTGCGGGCGCGCGGGTGTCAGTAGGTCACGAGTGAATTCGTTATAAAGGCTAAACCTTTCCAAACACACACACACACACACACGGGCTTGCCACTCGCACGTGTTTGCTACAAGTGCTATATATATACTGGCCGCCATAATAATAATATACGCGTAAAGAATGTTTTTTTTTTTTTTTTTTTGGAAATAATATCAATCCGTCACATTATGTTTTGCCGTGTACTTATTACGTAAAGTTTAATGACCGCGAACGAGAACCGACGTCGTCGTCGTCGGTAGAAGAAAAAATAAATCGTAGGCGATATACTATTGTTCTCGTATAATGTTTATTGGAGAATGCGAGACCGACTGTCGTCGTCCCGTCAAAATCCATATCCATATAACGATCGTAATAATCCGCTCTCTGCTCCATTGTTGCACAATATTATAATAATAATTAATAACGTGTAAAATAATTTCGATTTTCGTGACCGTTTTTGACGGACGTCTGCTGGGCCAGGGGGACGTGTTCGAGAGCGTTCCTACAAAATGATCTTGAACGCGTATTCATTAGACTGAGTCACGGCCGCCGCCGTTTTCGCGTTTAGTGTACACTATCATCACGTGTACGTTATACCATAAACCATGTTCTATTACCGTATTGTCGAATAGTGCTATAAAGTATACGGTGGGGGGGGCACACGATTTTCACTTTGAAAAATGTTTAATTTAATATGCGAGTATTACGTTATAGAAATAAAATAATTTCATCATTACTGCTCCTCTTGAATCGCGTAATCTGGAAATAGAAACAAATAAAATTCCGTAAGTTACACTAATTATTATAAGTATCGTTTATTTTTAATATAGATAGACGGTTAGACGCTCAGACTTGCAATTATATCTCCCGAATTGTAATTGGATTGGTCAACGTATACCTAAAAATCTTTTATTTTGTTTGACACGTCAACCGCATTGGTTTTTACATCTTAATCCTTCTCACATCGGCCTTAATAAATTGCAGCGAAATCCTCTGAAGGATTATTATTATTATTATTATTATTTAAACGCCACGTTTTTTGTCATTTTTATTCTAATATAACTCGTATATTATATTATATTGATGTTGGCATAAAAGAGTTGCTTTTTAATTTATTTTTCTGAAACAAATTTAATAACGAAATGTGTTGTACACATTGAAACAGACTATACACTATACAGAGTAGCTGCTATGCGTATAATAGTTATATTAAAAAACAAAGTATACTAACATTTAATTGACCCTTTTGTATTTAATGTTTGTTAAATTTATTTTTAAATAAAATCTAAAAAAACAAATCAATAGGTACTGAATATTATATAATTGTATAACATGAGCACGCTGCACGCAATATTCTAAAATATACGAAACTTCGAGAGTATAATATAAGTATTGATTTTAATATTTTTAAATTTCAATTCACTAAAAATATAAACGTTTATAGTTTAAAAATGGACGTTGACGCGAAATCAAGTTTAAATAATTCGATAAAAAAAAAGATTGTAAATTAATCTATGCCTATAGGTATTTCAGTATATCACTCGTTAACATTTTAAGAGGTTGGTATAAATTATGTCCCTGAAACGAGTTTTCTCATAAGAATTGTTCGACGTCGCATTCTAATAATATGCATAAAACATGGCATGCTTAGAAGTGGGCAACTTTTATTATGCGACATTATTATTTGAAGTAGTCTGTATTGACATTTGACATTTACGCGGTATGTCCTTCGATGGTTTCGATAGAATAATTGGTACACGATTTTACGTTATGACCAATGCGGAGTCTAGACCTTAATAATTATAATGGACCCACGAACGAACATTTTAATCAGGCTCCCACTATATATATAATACGCGCACGCCAACGGTTGTTCGATGAAATTAATTTTTCGTCGATATTTCAATATTTGACGATTTATTTATTCATTAATAAATAATATTGAAAGACTTTGAAGCATTTTCAAATATTTTGAAATTTAAAAATAACCCGTAAGACTGCGTCGTGTACATTTCTTAATGCAGTTTTTTTTATGTTTTTCTAATAAATTACTATGAAGTTTAAGGTTATTGATCGTACGTAACATTTTGTGTTCGATTTAACCAGATTATAATATATTCGGTCGTTAAATGAGGTGTGGGGGCGTTTTAAACAGTTGAAAATGTTAACTTTAAAAAAAAAAAACGACATTCCTTTTCTCGTATTAATTCTCGTCACAATATAGCACGATAAAAAAAATATTATACGTACATGACATATTGTTTTCTCTAAAATTAAGTTTCTAACCGAGCCGTATGTAGTCCTTAGCGAGCGTCCCTAGCTCACTGTGAACATTTTCGGCTTCTTGTTATCCAATTCACACCGTACAGTAGTGCTTTAAACAGAAATCTAGTGCGAAAAATAAAATAAGTTTTAAAATCAATTATAAAATTAGTTCAGCTCACTCACTCCTCAATACGAGACGGTCAATCGGCCCGGAAACTATTACTATTGTGTTCATAACGAGTCATTATTGAAAATGTTCAAAAATATATGGTTTGGTTTAACTTGAAATTTAAAGAACAAGTGTTGTTTGTTTTGCCGTGCGGTCGGCATTGTCTGTCGTCGGTGAAATCATACATTTTTCGGATACTATTTCTATTCCGAATCCGTCGATCGTCGTTAATCAATGTCGATCACAGACTGCTGATATTATAATAATTAATTTTAAACGGTTAATCGTTATGAAATATGTTCGGTTTCGCGCGGAACACACGAAGATAATATTTTTTAAAACGGACATAATACGTATAATATGAATAGGGAAATCCTCGGTCCATTCACCGTGAAATTTACGCAGCGTTTGCGCGCTTTATCGTTCCACAAAACGCTTTTCTCTTCTCTCCGCGAGTATTACGGTTATTTCGCGTGACAGTTATTTGCTCTAGACAAAGCATAGACATTAAGACGTCATCATCATACATTACCATTAAATTATGTAATATGTACTAATTAACGACGCACACAATATATGGATTTAAAAATTCGTTTATACTAATTTCTAATTTGAATAATAATTATTTCGTTAATTACAATATACATAATAATATAAACGTACCTGTTATGATTGCAAACATACTTTATAGTATAATAACTATTTACCTATACCTAATAGTAGTTTAAACGATTTATTGGTTTTTTTTTAGCCGTATTTAATGTATGTTATTTTATAGTAAACGTTCGAGAATAATACTCGACATGAAGAAGCATTAGTTTTACAATAATATTACGAGTACTTATTGGCTAGCAAACGAGTTTTATGTATTTATATAAAAAATTTCATTGATACTTTTTGTTTAATATCACTGCGATTAAAAATGTACTTTTTATTTTATAAGTTTTTGAATCGTCGAAACATGTCGATGAAATTCTGTAAAAACATTATTTGGGTAATAGTTTGCCGACTTTCGAAATTGCCCTAACTTATGCCTAAATCGATTTCCAAGTCCAATTATGGCCTGAAAATACATTTTAAGTGGACTTTTTAAGTTTAAAATTTAGTGTTTCGATCGACAGTATTTTCAAGTGCTGCCAATCATTTAGAACTATAAACGTAATTTAGAGTAAAACAACACGTCATGATATCTAACTAAAAATTATAGTCCACACGGAGATAAAACGTTTATTTTAGCTATCACAAAAGATTATTGAAATCCCTCGAGTGTAAAACGTACGCTGTTGTATTTTTTATAGTCGCTATATTCTCGATGCAAATTACGGATACGTATTTAATTCACGTATTTATCGACTATTTTTTTTTTCGAGTATTATAATATCACCTGGATAGATTTTTTTTTTTTTGATTTTTTTTTTTAAAAACGATCACGTACATTTTTATAATATTTACTTCTACTCGGTTTTGTCGTTGGTATTTGCTAAAATACACCACGGATAGCCAATGCAGAAAAGGTTTTGAAAATAAAAATAGTTCCCACATATTTCAATATAATATTATTCGTATACACATTTGTATTCTTTATCGGTTTTATTCTATTGCAAATTTTTAATATCATCACGTTGAATTATTATATTGTACCTGTATAAAATCGAATCTATTCAAATTTTTACGCACCAGCTCTGTTGAACATATATTTTTTTCCCACGTGTTGTGGTACGTTTTATTATTATTTTCATATACTGTTCACAATATAATATTCAGTGAACAGTTTTCGTTAAAGATTTTCGTTTTTACACTCATCTGACAAATCCGTATTGCTGCGTATAACTCGCCAATTTACGTATAGTTGACAATTTCACTACGAATACTACCCAGTCGATTTATCGAAACAGTGTACGTACTATAGTAATTTGCCCACAAAAATCAATTCAACAAACACACGTCGTCGTAAACTCACAAAGCTATGTCGACGTTATTTCCGATCTATTGTTCTTTAAATTGATTATTCTGAAGTCTATAGCCACATACAGGCAATCAATAAATGTACTGATCATTTTGAAATTAATTTTTCGTCACGTATTAATCATATTAGACGGATCGCAGTTTTCATTCTAATTACATTAAATCACGTAGTGTGTTCGAACACTGGCATAATAATTTTATTCATGACGCGAACACGTTTAAAATAAAAAGACTGCAGTGATGTAATATTCTCGAGCGTGTTAAAAATGGGGAAAATAAGACGACGAATGCAGAGAACGAATATAACGAAATATCCTTTCGTAGAAATAGGATCGTAACATATAGCGCGTTGCAAACATTGTCCGTTAAATATTTCTAGCAGTGCTCGGAATTTCTGCAATTTTATGTAAAATCAAAAAAAAAAAAAAACGATTTGCACTCGCGTTGCTATTTGTTTTTGAACTCATTGCGAAAATCACGTGCCCTATCGCCGCGTATAATAATCTCAACAGTTCAACGATCTCGAATAAGACGAGACAGGTTAGGGACTTGAACGACTCACGGAAATTAAACTACTGCGGTCGCGTTGACCGTGTCGCGCGACGCTTTGACTCGAATTGTGTTTTACGCGCCTGCGTTTCACATTGACAGACTTCTCGAGTCATGTACGTAATATTATGCAGTGAGCACTTCTCGCGACTCGGAATCGTTATTACTATTTAAATGTAGCCTGTCGTGAAAAACACGTTCGTTTAATAAAAATGACTACGTGAGTGAACTCAACGCGAACGGCGGCGGTACCGCGCGACGCGACGCGAAAATATCAAACAGTTCTGACTGCCGTGCGAGTGTCTTACGTGACCGAACGTATATTCGCAAAGTACGGATATGCGGTGCTAATAAGCAAACGATTTGAATTTTCCACTCGTTCTGAACGCGATTTATGTGGTTCGATGTGTATTCATACTATACGTCGTGCCCGTATGAGTTAATAAGGGGGGAGGAGGGCTTAGACCCCCCCCCCTCAATCACTGCGCCAAGCCCCCCAAATTAAGCGAGAAGTAAGTTGTACGTTGAGTTGTCGTTTTTTTTTGTCATACGTATATTTTGTCTTGCCCGCAAAAAATCATTGAGAAAAATTGTTATTTTCGAGGCAGATAGTTCTGATAACACGGACGGACCAGAACGGTTGTTTTTTCCATATCGATTAATGTCGTTTGATTCATCTTACTTCACGGCTCACCTTATCGATTTTCGTTTTCCATCGGAACACGAGCGCTGTATACGTTTAATCTCGCACACGAAACATTTTGTTCGTACATTTATGAAATTATATGAATTATTGAGAATACAATCGAGCATGTTGCTGCTTTCGTCGAGCGAGATATATCCAATATGTCGATGATATTGCCAAAACAGAATATATATATATTTAAAAAATATAAAACGAAATAAATTATGTTCGGTGGTTAATAACGTGCATATACAATAACAACAGAGTACAATAATTATTAAATATATAAAATAATTTATCGAAACCGGTCGCATTAGTATTCGCGCTTTTTCATTATAATACTACGGGCATGTGACCTATTTGTTTTTATTCATATTGTTTATATTTCGTACATTTAATGGTTTTTGATGAATTATTTTACCGAGGATTTCATGCAGCTATTAGAAAGTTTTTACGAGTGTTGTGATTTTTTCGGGTTCGTAAAAATAAAAATATACTAATTTTTATACCATTTATAATATTAACGATGTATTTAATATAATGTATATTAATATTCGTCGGCGAGTCAAATGTTTTCGCGGGGGGAAGAAGTCGCGAGTGAAATCGCAAAAACGATTTGACGATTTCCACTAAAAAAAAATAAAAATACACACGACTGCAGTAGTAGGAGGCGGCGCGTAGTTCACTCGATCAGTGCACACGTACCTGTGGCATAGAAAATAATAACGCCAAGTCGTCGGCCGATTGATCGAACAAATATTTGTTATATACTTATATACATAATAGACATTATATACGAGTATATATATATATATATAGGGAACGAGAGGACTTCCACACACGCACGACGTGAGTCGAACCGCTTCCTTTTGTCGTAGCTGGTAGGCAGCTAATACATGTTTTCTACGTCGCCGTATACACGTTTTCACATGTGATATTATAGGTTTGCTATATATAATATTATTATCGTATGCCATATTATACGCGCGCGAAGACAGCCGGAAGTACAATGAGATAGTTGTTAAGCGATGTAATTTTCAGCGACAACGTTTTAAAGGAAAACCGTCGGGACACATTCGGTTTTACTTTTTTTCGCGTCTTAACCAATCCCAGTACGTGCACGTATTATGCAACGTCAACAGCATACAGCGATGATGGCTAATGTCATCTATTATTGTAGTTAAAAAAAAAAAAAAAAAAATCTCCTCTGCCACTTGCTTTTTTTTGTGAAATTATTCATTGTAATGATTATTATAAACGTGTCTTCTTGTTCACGCGATCGTCTCTGAACCCGTACACTTATCCCCAGGTACTGTTGAACATTCATTGTCTCATCAATTATTTTATTACGTTTCGTTGCAGTACTACACCTATTCGTTTTCTCAGTCCTGCACAATTCCATCGTTTGACCTTCGTTAATAATAATAATTATTATCGCGCTATAAATACGGACTCGAAACGATCGTTTTATTTATTTATTTAATTATACAGCATCCACATGGAAAATATCGTCGTAAATTCAAAAAGTAATAATTATTATTACAATGGATGGGTAACAAATTATTATTAAAGGAATATTATAATCAAGCACCACTTACCTCTATATTATTATAATAGTCGATTAAGAAATTTGAAACCGGATTAAAATTTAAATCGTCTAGTTGTTTACTACATGACTTAGACAAATGGGCTATTATTAACATAACATCTAGAACCCAGGGGAACGTGAAAATAGGTTAATTTCTCGGAGTAGATGCTGGAAACTTTGAAACCAGTTTGAGATAAAAATTCAGATCAATCAATCATAGAGTTTATTGATTTACGTACGAACATGGGACGTCCGAATTTTTACTTTCGGTAGCCAATACAGTAAACTGCAGTATCGCGGAGGTAGAAATATATACTCGCACTGCGCATTTTCACATAATTCAAACGTAAAAACTTTGAAATTTCTTCAAGTTTTTCAATTCGATTAGACTGAGACGTTTTCTAAAATACGTATACCTCACCAGTTCATATATACCATCAGGCGCAACAAAACATTTTGTGTTATTGAATTATTATTCAGCACAAGTCCTTTTGAAAAAACAAAGTGTTTTCAAGGCGTTACTATAAATGTCATTAATACGTTCGACAGAACTTAAAGGTCCTTTGAAAGGGGGGGGGGGGGAAACACTTATTTTATTTAACAACGAATAAATAAAAATCAAACACTTTTTACACGTGTGATTGCATAAGATAAAAACACGACGTGTATTGCGTACAATAACCACGTGATTAATAACATTCTAAATTGTCAAAAATAACTATTTTTACACCAATCTTCGAGACTTGTTTACGTCTATTGTTGGTAAAAAACCAACAAGGATTCCATCATAAATAAAACGCAACGTTTATAAATACCTGCATTTTTGTAGTTCGTGATAAATACATACATACATGCATACAGTAAACATACGTGTACACACAAGTACATTATGCATTATGCATTATTATTATCGCAATTATTTAAATTGAAAATAAACACATTCATTATGAATCGATCTTAAGTGTGAACTTTCTAATGATCGTTTAACTAGTAACGCGTGATGTCTATGGACTTCTTTGCGCGCATAAACTAAAGCGTACGCATAGATTAGGGGAGGGAGGAGGCAACTGCCCTGCAATGGAAATTTAAGCGTTTGAATTTTTGAAATTCCCGTAGATTAAGAAACAAATCATGATGTTATCGTAAATAAGGAAAAGTTGATCGTTTTGGATTTTGTAGGAGTTGTTAAATTGTATTCAGAAACAAACTTTAATATTATGTAATAGTATTAAATTTGCATTTTAATGCAAAAAAAATAAATAATAATTCTATAAAAAAAATATACCTATGTGCCCTTAAAAATAAGACACGATTTCGAAATAAAATTGTAATTTAATTTTTATGATATATGAAAATAATATTGTATTCTTGAACGTCGAGGTTTTTGAGTCGTAAGAAAAATGATTCAACTGACATTTAAATCCGCTTTCTATAGTCCCGGCAGCAACTTATTTATCAAAACAATTTGTCATCTAAAAAGATCAACTAGGCACACTCGCATATTTCATATCGGTATTGTTTTGTAGTAAAAAAAAAAACAATTTTCATTACTATAATTATCATATTAGATTATAAGTTTAGCACATTATAATATTCAGTTTAAGCTGTATTTTTTTGGTTGAGGTGACTTTTTTTTAGTAAAATGTACACGTCGAAATAATAGAGTTTAAAAAAATAATCGTTGTCGATAATATTTCTAACGATTTTAAGCTAGATAGATACAACTTTAACGTAATAAAACGACAACGTTTACCTGCTTTGAGAGGTAATTCGTTCTTCTTATCCCGGGACTTCCGACGTCGAAATGTCGAATTTTTCCACGATTGGCGTTCACAACTCGTGGATTCAAAATGAGTAATTATTTTATTTAGATTTCTAACGTTTTCGAGAGATAAATGATATCAATTGGTTAAACTCAATAAAAAATACTACGGCACATTGCGCGCTAACAAATAACAAAACATTTCGAACAATATGATATCCAACGATATCTAATATTATATTTTGAGTTTATAGAATAGTATGTATTATGTTAAATGTACGAAATAAAATTTTCCCGCTCTTAGAGAGAAAAAAAAATCCTCACGTTATTCCCACGAAGTACTTTCATAATATTATTTATATAAATGATTATTTTCAAATTTAAAACTCAAAAGTAAATAAATTGAACAACAATAAATACGTTCAGACGTGTTGAATCGTTCTTTTATTATACTCTTTATAGAAAAAAAGTCTCGTTAAATTCGGTCATCAATTCAAACATTTATGTATATAAAAACTCTCTTTTCAATCTCCGAAAACGACATAATAATATTGACCATCAAAAATCTAATACCTACACAATATTGTATATACTTTTTTTGCATAATGTTTTTTTTTGAATTTTGTGTGTTAATAAATATATTGTTTGCGCGGTGTAATTAGTTGTTTTTTTTTTAGTTTAATCAAGTCGATTCCTTTTTGTATTCGTACTCGATCATAAAAAGTAAAAAACATAATGAGATGGACGCAAGTGGCAAATCGATTATTTTATAATTACTGCTTTTTTTTCTTCTTTCCGAATTCGAATCGATTATAGCGTAGTTGGACTAATTTTCAAAGCCATGCCAATCATTGATTAAAACTAACAGAATATTTAGTAGTGTTGGCCAACGATATAATTTTCAATATCGATATCGAAGCATATTAAGACATTAAAATTATAGAATACATATTATATTATGAGTGTATTGAAAGTATATTAAAAGTATAGAAATAGAATACATATTGTTTTAATATATTATGAGTGTAAATTAATTAACAATTATATATTATTTTGTACAAACTCTGAAAAGTATCCAATGTATTTAATCAAAAAATTTCTTCTTCGAGCAGTTTTTCCATCAATGTTTCAGAACTTGGGTTCGATTTGAAATATGAATTCAAAAATAACAGTTGATTGAGTCGCTCAGGAGATAATCTATTTCTTTTCTTGGAAATGATTGTTCCAGCTTCGCTAAATAACCGTTCACAGGGAACACTAGTGGCCACTATACTTAAGTATTTTTTGGCTAGTAATGATACAGCTGAGTATTTAGATTCGTTTTCTTTCCACCAATTTAAAGGATCTTGATCGTAGGGAAATTTGATTTTCAAATTTTTATACTCTCCAAGTTGTTTCATCGTAGGACTTTGAGTTACTGAATAATCGTCTTCGTCATCATCATCGCTGTCTATCATTAATGATCGTAATTTCTTACGAGGAGGAGAGTGTGTTTCAAAATGTTCTTCATTTTCTAATATTGATTCAGAGATTAATTCTTCTTCATTTTCTATTTCTGGATCAGAAATTAATTCTTTCAACTCATTTTCAAGTTGTTTCCAAACAGTTTCTTTTTCTTCTTCAGATAGAAATTTTAACTCTCGAAATCTAGGGTCTAATGCTGATGATTTTGCTAATATTAAACCCATCATTTCTCTTCGATATTTTAAGTCATCTAAAATTAGTTTTTTTACCGTAGTTAAAAAATTAGTGTCTATTTCACTAACTTTTAACGTATTTAAAAGACTTTTAATCAATCGGTGTGCTATTGACGCGGTTGTGTAGTTTTCTCCACCTAATACTTCTGTAACAATTTTAAACGGTTCAAGTAATTTCAATAAATCTTTCATATTTTTAAATTCAACAGAAGATATAAACCATTTATCTATTTTTTTGTTTTTAGAAATAATATTATTAATTGAATTTTTACATTTTAAGACACTATCAATCATGTCACATGTCGAGTTCCAACGAGTAACGCAGTCTTGAACTAGTTTGTGTTTTTTTTCGCCACACTTTTCTTGTTCATTTTCAAGTTCGTTTTGTGCAGAGGCACTTCTATTAAAATGTCCAACTATTTTTCTCAGTTTATTAATTATTTCTTTTACCATATCATTTTGGAGCCCTGCATTTATAGATAACTGTATAGAGTGAGCAGTACATCTAACTAAATATGTTTGATCCATGGAATTTATAGCTTTGACCATATTCGCAGCATTATCACATACAACAGCACTAACTTTATTTTCAATGTTCCAAAATTTAAGAATAGATTTTAAATTGTTGACGATATTTATTGAAGTGTGGGACTCAGGAACTTCTACTGTTTCTAAAATGCGTGTACGTAAACACCACTTTTCTAAATAATGACAAGTTACACCTAAATAACTATGATTTGCCAGTGACGTCCAAAAATCAATTGTTATACAAACATGTGAAATATTTTTTAAGAAACATTTTAAATTTTCTCTTTCATTTAGTGCAGCCTGTTCAACAAGTCTAGTTATTGTTTGTTTACTAGGAACAGTATACTCAGGTACGGCTATTTCCATAAATTCAAGAAAACCTTCCCCTTCTATAATACTCAGTGGTCTTAAATCTTTAATAACAAATTTCACCAGGCTTTTTGTTAGTTCCTTAGCTCGTTTAGTTTTGTTTGATAATTTTGATGGAGTTTGCTTAAAATATGGAATTAAACTGTTGGACGTACTTGGTTTTGTACTTGTACATTGCTGAAAATGTGATTTGAGATTAGTCGTATTTCCACTATAACCAACAGCACATTTGCAGTTTTTACAAAAAACTTGATTTTTATTTAATATAATCCCCTTTTCATTAACTTTAAAACCAAAATGTTGCCATATATCACTTCTAGCACCAGACAACGGTATTAATTTAAAGTTTTCACTCATTTTGTTTGTATAAATAATAAAATTAATAACGAACGTAATAATTACGAAAACAATAACGAAAACAATTACGACGTCTCACCGCGAGTTAACAACCGGTACTGAATTTAGATTAAATTGTTTGGTGTGGTGAGTTATTTCTTTGGATCATCTGTAAAACCGCAAAATTCCGTTCCCTGATTAATCACACCGATATCGCGATTATTTTCAGATATCGATACCGAAATGATTAAGAAAATACCCACGATATCGATATCGTATCGAATTATCGATATCGTTGGCCAACACTAATATTTAGTATATATTACATCAATGACTATATTATTATGTCGTGATATTATTATCGGGTATCGAATTTAATATTCCGTTTTGTGAACACTATAATAACAATCGTACGCGTAACGCGTAAGCAACCGGCATAAATCTATAAACGTATATTGTATGTGTTTATATTTATTAAAATTGTACACACGTACCCATTACAAAAGTTAAATACCTACATTTTAAACTTCATTTGTACCTACTTAGAAACCCGACTCAATGTCTGTACACATTTTTATACATAATATATACACGACATGACTAGTCGAGGAATTCGCATTAACGCGTGTTTGTTGGGCAATCGACATTTTTTAATATTTATAATAATTAAATGAACTACAAAACGGTATGCACGCATCGTATTGTCTACAACAGTGGTGCGCAACCTTTTTCGATCCACGGCCCTCAAAATTATTTATTTTCATGATACGACCAACATTTAAGTAAGTGTTACTTACTCGATGGTCATAATTAGAGTTAGGATGTTAGGGTGACCTAAAAATAGTGCAAAAATGCCCTGAAAACTTCAAAAAATTACCTTAAAAATGATCTAAAAAACAAATTAAGTGAAAAAAAAATGTAACGTTCGATAAGCGTGTATGATCGGCGTATGTTTGAATGAGCACTTGTTTTATCAATATTATATTGACAATATATAACACTCAAACAGTAAATCCAAATCCAAAGTTAGATTTTAAATAAATTAAATTTGTTTCCAAACTTGGGTTTAATACTTGCTCTAATCAAAAATTTGAGAAAAATGCCCCACGTTACGTACAAAAACTACAAAAAATGACCTAAAAGATGAAAAAATGACGTTAAAAATGCAAAATAATGCAAAATTAAATTAGAATATTCTGCATCAAGGGAGCATGAAACAAATTATTAGCTAGGGATAGCATTGTATAGAATCAAAGGGGAAAAAATGCAAAAGTCATCGACATCCTAACTAAATTAAATCGTTAATTTTAGGCAATTTGTATATTTCTATACATATACGTAGACTCTACGTCGATACATATTATTATAGTTATTAAAATACGATCGTTAAGTGGTGCTCGAACGTGAATTGTGTATAATTCGATTATTTAAAACATCGGGTACGGTCGGTTCAGATTTGACGGGTAGATAGATATGTGTACGAGACACGCGCGTTGTTTTCATTCGCATAAAATACGCGTTCAAAAAGTTTAAATTAAAATAGTCTTTGACGGGGCGGCGCGGCGTCATCATTTAACGCCCATTTTATTTTATTTAATGAAATGCTTAACTTTGTACGAAATTAAAATGTTACCTCTCACATTAAAAAGAATAATATTTTAAGTTCTCGACAACGTATTTTTTATGCGTCGGCGTATTTATGCATGCATAGTGTTTTTGTATGACGGGGGTACACTTTTTCTTTTTTAAATATAATGATCATTTACAATCTGTACGTTCGAAACGATTTACATGTAAAACCGTATTTTTCACGATGTTTGCAGTAATCTGCAAAATCACTATTATATAATTCACGTATATTTGAGTAATTATTATAAACTTATGCTCAAAACGAATCGTCTCGATATCGTCGCAATTATATTATTTCTACGTGTACGGGGAAATACGGGTATACGAATGGGAAATTGGTAATATGAAAATTTAATTTATACTATTCAGTATAGTGTTAACGATATTATAATTTTAAATTGGATCGATTGGTCTATATAAGAAGAAAAAAAACGGCTTCATAATAATATCTTTTGTGGGGAATACGATATAATAAACCTTTTTATACTCGCAGATTTTTCTTCTGCGCCTTTTTTCTCCTGCCACATCGAGTTAAAACTTTTTTCGACGAAAACGTATTGCGTCTGCCGGTCGCGCGAGCGAAATATTTTCAACAGTTCGTAATAAGACGATACATATAATATATTATTATTATTATTATTATTAGGCGTACACGTATAATATTATCACGTCTCGATTTCATATAATAAATGATATCATCGACACGAAATGTGTAATTATTATTGCGTGTTCGTCGCCAACATTTTGCCGGTGCCGAATTGTCAGAGTGTTATTATGATTTTTGCATATTCAACGTTCACGCGTGTTTTTAGCGCCGAACGATTTCATAACGTCAGACTGGTTTGCCATCGGATTTCGATCGTTTTTGACATTTTATTATCAGAAACCTTGGCGAATTCTGCAAACGCCTAATATTGGCGACATCTCGAAGAAAGTCAAGATCGTCCGTTTTAAACGAGTATTTTCTGTGTCATCCTTAATTGTTTTTTCTTTCCGTTTAAGGTCGTGCGCGTGGTATTATTTACAGGATTATTAACATCGCGGCGCATAATAATATTTTAACAGTACCTACGCAGTCTCGTAAATTATATAGTTTTCCCGTGAAATAACACATAACACGCGCGAATGAGAAAAAAAAAACCATTTGCTTTAATGAGATAATTATTATCATTACTATTACGTTGATATTTCATCCGGTCAACGATAAGTTCTATTTTACCGACTGTTTGAAAAAGAAAAAAATCGCCGTGAAACACTACGATTGGAAAACGAACGCAATTTCTACAATATAATTATGAGACATTTTTCAACGCGAACGAATTAAAAATGTATACGAGTTTATAATTTATTCGATTATTCAACGTGAAAGAAGCCGTAGCTGAATTATCGTTATCTCGGATAAATGATTATTTACGTGTATTTTTCAAATACCGAATAAGCTGCAGGATTCAATTAATGTTGGAAATTATGATCGTGTCGTAAACAAGATATTAATCGTTCACAGCAGATGAAAGTGGATAAGTAATATAGAGTTTCGTCGATCGTCGGCTTGGTTTAGTATTTCTTTTCCAGACGTATACAATCCGGTCGGTAAAAACGTACATTTTTATTTTGTATATTCACTAATACTCGTTATTCGCGTTGCATTTTAAGCGTGCGAATAAAAAAATTTCGTTCACGAGACCGTTGCATTTTGTTTACAACGACGACGACGGGGGTTTTTTGTCTTTCACCAAGACGACGTTTGAGCCAAACACTCGATCTCCGGTCCGATACGGATGTACGATAGTATATATTATATTAAATATTTTACGAACAAGTAAAAGTAAAAATATTATAATCGTAAATATTACAATGTTACGTGCGATACCTGTCCGGATTGAAGTGACGTTGGACTCGCGCCAACGTCTTGCGTTTTATACGTATTATTATCGGTTTACCATTTCTAATAATAACAACGTTCGTTTTCTTTCATCTCGTATTATGAACAACGCCGATGATGCGTGCCTGACGATAATACGATTCGGCCAAACGTTCTCGAGGAGTGTAGCGTAAACAGTATTCTAACACTGTGTGCTACATGCCCGCGCGCGAACATTACGAAACGATCGCGTGCATTATGACGAGTCGCGCGCTAAAAAAGTGAAAAATCCATCAGCAGCTGTCCACTGTCGTCGGGTGTTGTGGGCGCGAGCCTATGGAATGCAAGGGCGAATATTGTCAAGTGAAAGGAACAATAATGAGGCGCCATCGCACGCATAATATGAATTCTGGGCTTTGTCCAAATCGCATACGTATACTGGAACCGTAACAGATTTGCATGAACCGAAGATGACAATGACTCAATTATTATGGTACATCGCAATTCGCCTGTACCACCGCCGCGCCGCCGTTGCGTTATAATAATTAGGCACGCGTAAAAACGCATAAACTTTCTATACGACTTGCACAGAGTGTCGTCGGCGTGACGCGAGTCTATAGATTTGATTATCGGTACAATTTTATTATCGTTATTTCTTCTTTCCCCCCCCCCCCATATTATAGCGTGTCCGATCGAATTTAAAAACTTTACTTTCATCGGGGACGAGTTTGGAACGCACGCGAAGAAAAGTAAAAAAATTCTGGTTTTATTTTATGTTTTTACCCACGACTCTCGAGATTATTATACGTATTATTGTAGTCCTCATTAGCCGAGGCGTAATTCAATTAGGCGATTTCAAAACTTTGATGTAATAAACTACTGCGCTAGATCGACATAACGACACTACGACTTGTACGAGATAAAACAGTATCGCCGGGTGTACGATTCGACGGAAGAGATCGTTTGAAATATCAAATCGGAGTGAGGTTTATTTAAAAGTGAAATCGACTGTAATCAATACGCGATAGTGTTATTGAGCGTCGTCGGTGCACGAGTAATAAACATTGTGACGAAATACATAATATTATAGTTTGTGTGATCTTGTGATAAACCGATGTACGATTAAATCGTAATAAGTAAACACGGAATAGTTTTAAAATTACAATCACGAAACGGAATACGTATTATGCGCGCTGCGCGGGCGACGACGTGCAGAGCGTGCGCCTGTTAAAAGTTCATTAACCAAAAGAAAGTGAAAATAGAACACGTCGTCATTTAAATATATATATATATATATGAAAATATCGGCGTGTGGGTATTAGAATGCAATCGGTCTTCTCGTTTTCAATGCCATTGTGTGTGACGCTGACGCTTATAGACGAAAACACACACAATGGCCGAAACTTACAGCTGCTACCGGTCACTATACGTGTATTATTGAAACACTAGAAAGTCAAAAACTTACGTTTTCTTCTCTGTCGTATTATTTCAGTGAAAATTAACACGCGCTCGAATCGTATTTTTATTTTTATTTTTATTTTTTTTTTTTGCAGTCTTTTAACGATGTCGTATATTAGTATCGTCCAAATTTAATCTACAATCGACGACGTTTACTATATATTATAGTCTTAACGCGTTATGGACAGGGCAAATGTTTTATTCGATTAAACTCTCGTGTTTACCGAGAATAATATACATGTCATGAAACCCGTAAGGTCTGCGATAAATAATATTATAAGCGACGATTTCGAGTTTCAATCAGATTACCGATTTGAATGTTCAATAGTTTTTGTTCGAGAGTTCGAATTCGTCGATTTACAATCGAAACTATGATGTTATTATTTCCGTTTAGTAATTCGCAAATGCATTAAGTTGTTGCGTGAAACATATACATAACTTGGCTATAAACTACACCTATATAGAAATACTTATGTACAACAATACAATTTTTTATTACATTATCATAACTCTACGTCATATACTTAAAAAAATATACGATGCGAATAGCTTTTTTTTTATATATATTACAGTTAGTTAGATAAAATCTCGACAAACGCCATGTTTTCAAATCAACTTTTCATACGGTGCCAGACATTATAAGTTTTATTTCGGTCAATTTCGTAAGTCCTTTGAAGTTATTTCTCTAATTGACTATGTTATATCGTACGTATACTATGTTATAAATGACAAGCGTAAATAAACGGACGGAGCGGCGTATGCCAGACAGATTTTCATGATTTCGGTAAATTTACCATTTTTATCGTTGCAAAATTATTATTTGAAAAATAATGACAGATTTTTAGCTTGCATCGTATATTATAGTAGATACGTACCAAAGTACTTTAGAACGTTACACTTTAGTAGATAAACTTGCGCTAAAACTTTTAATTCTCTATTACTATTTATGTAAGTAATAATATTTGATATTTTTATTAATAACTGTACTACTGTATTATACAACGTTTTTCTTAGTGCTAAATTTTTTTTTTTATTTTGTGACGATTTGACTAGGTAGAAGAAATGGTTCGATTTTGAACTTCATTACGTATTTTCGGTTAAAATTGTTTATCTAATTGATACTTTGATACTACATTTTTCGATTTCCCCAATAGTTTTCTTACAAATTACGAAAAAAGATGGTAAAAAAAAACGTCAACATTTATAGCACACCGGTTTTTGAGAAAATCGAGTTCCTTTTTTGTCGCAACTTAAAATTTTCATCGAATGGTATATTTTTCAAAATATTTTGAATTTTTTTTCCATGCTATTTACAGACATTTTTAAAACTGTCGACTCTTTGTTTTATAAAACGGTTTTTCGGGAAATTTATTTTGAAAAGTTTACTTTAGAGCCTCGTGAAAAAATTATTTCCATTAGTCTAAATGTAACATTAAAAATATCAAATTTCAAGAAGATCAAGTACGCCAGCTAACTCTCAAATTATATTATAACAAATATTACCGTGTTGAATAATAAACAGTAAACTCACGAGGAACTATAATAATTTTATAGACCCGTTTTATACCATCGCAAACGCGTTATTTCTGCGTGACTTTACTATTGTGCGTAGCAAATTCATGACCAATTCCGATAGTCACTAATTTGTACATCTATAGTAGATCCTCTATACGACGACGTCGACGTAAGCGCGGCTATTACGTGAGCTTGCGCTTAGTAGTTACTCTCATTATATAAACTGTACGTTCAGGATACATTACGGAAAGGAATCGGTACGTTTTACGAAGAGAAAGTTTAAAAGTAGATTTTATAAAAAATATTTATGAAGTGATGTGGCTTTTCGTCGGCCATTCGAGGATTAATTATTATCGAGATGATGCGAGTGATTTTTCAAATTGAAAAGCCGACGATAGCCGTCGCTACTGCGCGCGCGGAACTTTATTGTAATTTAATTTGGGCCCGAAGTCCCCCCCGACTTTGTTGACTGCGATAACTTTACCCGTGACGAAACGCGAACCGCCCGAACAACTCGAACATAAAACAAGATGACCAACGTTGACGATAATTTCTCCAAACGACAACTTCAATTCGTTTGAAAAACTGTTACAATAATTATTACTATGAATATACAATTTGAGAAATCAAAAAGTTGTAAATTTTTTCAAGTTTACAAATTCATAACGAGCGCGAGTTTTGAGAGGGCTTAGCCCCCGTAGCGTAATGGTTCATATAAGTCATAATTGGTTCCAAATACAAGTCCTTTTTAAGGAAACTATTCACATTTGTTTGCTCGAAAGCAATGATCAATGGGATCCCGTTTAAAAACAAATTATAAAAACATCGGTAAACATTTCTATAAAATCAATAATTCGAGTATTTATAAGAATATTAGATATTACATTAAATTATAAAGTAGTAACTCTTTAAATCATTTATTTTTTCATGATTACTGAACGAAGTTGTACCTTATTTTCAAGGTTTATATTTGTAATATATTTCCTGATTCTTGAGGAATCTATCGATTTCATCATAGTGTGTGGTTTTTTATTTTTTGAAGTACTACATGATAAGTACTCGAAAAAACGGTCCGATTTTCAACTTCAGCATTGATTTCCGGTAGCAAATCGTATCTATTTGGTACTTAAACGAATCGTTTTTCGAATTTCCCTACAGTTTAAATGTTATACGTGAAAAACCGATAAAAAATAATAAAAAAAAAAACGACAAAATTTGACCGGTTTTTGAAATTATGTTGATCTCAAAGAAAACTCAGAACCTTTCGAAAGAGGAAAAAGCTCAAGTTGCTGGTTAAATCGTTATCAATCATAATATGTAAAATATTGCTCTTCGTTTTAAACCGTTTGCCTTATCTGAATATAATAATTTGAAGTAAATTCTTCATCGGATTATTCGTACGAGTTCTGTATATGAGCTGAATTGCTGCTACGTTGTGTTATAATACTTGGGCGAAATTTAATATTTATAGTCGAATCACTACCGAGTTGTACGAGTGAATGTACCAACAGGGAATCCCGATGAATACGTGGTAAAAAATAGTTGTAATAATAATCTTCCTGACTATTGCGTATGCAAAATCAGAAACTCGTTTCTTTCCGTGAATTTAGTAATTTATTGTAATTCATTACGATCAATCAGTCTCTCGCTGTACGCATTTCATGTGCTTCGAATGTATAAAAAATATAATAAGTACGGTAATGAGTAGATATATTACTATATCGATGATAAAAATTGATTTACAGTTTCGATTGGGTTTAAAATAAATACTACGAAATTCAAATGATCGTAGATTTCAGAATCAAATGCTAGTAGTAACTTCTTCTTGTAAACATTTCAACGGTGAATTTATTAAAACATTATATCCTTATAATATTATGTTATTATGTATTTATAAGCGGAAAAATGTGTGTATTCGCTGACAATTGCACAGTACCTACACGCAGCTGATATATTGTAATCACGTTACCATATGCGCGTATAATATGTATATTTCTGACGTAAAATTACCAATGATTCATATTATTCTAATGCGCGCGCAGTAACATATTATTATAGTTATAATATTAATCGTGCAAGGTCGTGAAGCGGTAGAGGTTACGATATTACTCTATATTCCCGTATATAGAGCTACCCCGCGAGAATTTATATACTTCCTATTTTCAAAGTGCCCAGTAATAGTAATAAGGATAACTCAATAGCCCCGGACTGGTCGAGTCGTCGAATCCTCGCGGCACACCCGGCATTTTATACTCGACAGTAAATAGTTTTTGCTTAATACTCACTTTTGTCGCCGGACACGCGTACCGGTATAGGGTCCCTTCGAATCGTGGAAACAAAAGTAAAACGGCCCTAAAATACTCGTTAACGAACCCGCGCTTTCTAATAGACCTAAAACAGAAATAGAGCGAATCTTGGAATAATTTTTATTAGTTAGAAGATCGACGCGTCGTCGTCAGGTCGTAGTCACTTCAATAAAGTCCGTTGGAATTCGGTTGATTTGGAGGAATGCCTTGAATCCTATAATAGGAACTGTCGTTATGAGATAGGTAATAATTATTATAATCGCCACAATGTGGTAACGACGAAATGTATTGTATTATACTGTTTAATACTAGCGGTTTTCGTACGTACCCGAATCTACACGTGTCGAGTTTAATGTTGATCAATGGAGCCCCGTTTTGCACTTGTAAGCGATGACGTATGATTTCATATAGTTAATTACGGATATGTTCGTTGATAGTGATGAGTTTTCTGTGACCAAGATGACGTGAACTCTTAAATTAGGTAGAAATGACACCATATACACGTCATCATGATCGCAATTTGGGATTTTTAATTGAACACGGGGACTGAGAAACGTAAACACAATATATTATATAATAAAATATTAACACAGTTAATTTTAAACGAATGAAAAATATGAACACAATTATTTAAAGCGCGATTGTATACTATTGTGTGCAGTAAACAATGATAACCGTCAAACTGACCCTGACAAATCAAACGGTTTCGTACGATTTTCCTGTCGTTGATGTCGTTCGTCAAATTAAAAAATACACGTGCAAATACAATATCATAATTTATTGTCTATAAAATATTAATTTGAAAAAGAAAAGAAAATAGTTTTCGAACGAACAACGTTCGTGCAACGTTGTTAATAAAATCGTTTAGCAAATTGAAAATATATGTATACCTCGCGGTACTCGACGAGTACAAACAACAAACACATATTTTATTTTAATATATTTCATAAAAGTGAAAATAAAAAACGAGGAACACATGCGTACCTTTTTCCGCTTATAATTAATAAAGCGAGGCGAGAGACTGTTTATTGTTTGTGGAAAAGAACTAGGACTATATGTTCTTCTGGCCGCCGAAATTGCACATATTATGAATCCATATTATAATCCACACACAAATACCACGAAACATCCATAATGTTTTATGAATTTTAAATCTATGAGTAAATCGGGACGAGTATAGGTAAAGCAATAAAATGACTCAATCCTGCGGGTCAATATAAAGTTATAAGGCATTAGTAATGGGATATTTTATTTACATTTTCGAGGCGAAATGAATGTATTCAAGGTTCGAGCGATTTCGACGTGTATACGAACAAAAAACCTGCACCGTAATGGCACTTATAAACGTGTTTAGGACAATTGAAGAAGCTTGATAAAAAAAAATTAAAAAAAATTACAACCCTAAAATAATTATTTCGGTCCTTAAACACGAACACAATTGCCCCGAGAGGATGTACGAAAAGAAAGTGTTTTGACGTTTAACCGAATTAAATCCTCCAAGTTGTCTCCATCTGTGTTATAGTTGTGTTGAATCATTGGGTTTTTTTTTTTTTTTACGGTGCGCGCGCGCGCACTCTTTTGTAATAGCTGTTATTTATGTCTCGTTCGCTTTTTTCAATGCAAGCTATACTTCCCACATTGATTTCGACGATTATTATCATTATAATAATCACACCGAGGTAGAATATGGATATACCTCTACACGTGACGACGCATTTGATTTCCAAAATATGCTGAATTTTAAATCGCTTACGAAAAACACACATTATATAGATTGTATTGAAAAAATACAAATTATGTGTTATCCAAATTACGACTTTATTATAGTGTTAAAATTTCAAAACGTTATACGCGTTACGAAAGATTTGTTTTGAATTTCTAATCAAATCTTATCGTGTCATTGAAACTCCTATTGTTCTAAACTTTTATAACTTACGAATGGAAACTTGACATTTTCCTATAACTGCGGATTACGTAGATTACAATATGTATCGATTGTTTTTTTATTTTTTTCTATAAATACGTATACTATCGATTATACGTATATTTTAATCTATAAAATAAAACGCAGGGTTTATTGACAATAATAATATTATGTTTTGTTCGTATAAACGACGGACGTTTATGAAAATCAAATGTTCACCGGGCAACAGACTTTTATGCTAAAAAACGAGATAGTCAATAGAGGCGATTTGAAAATAAAAAACACATAATATTTCGATCCATTAAAATACCGGGAATTCGTTAATAATTACGTCGTCGTCGTCGACCGGCTGATTCTTTAAGAGTATCGTATTAGTGACCGTATTAGTCACACTAGACAAAAGGTTTTTCGCTGTTGATTTTATACGTATTTAATTTACCGTTTTCCGCTGTCATAATATCGTACAATGGACTATTTAAATCCGAAAATTATATGGTTAGTTACACACACGTATATTATTCGACGCGATATTTTTGTTCATTGTCTTAAAATATATTTTGACCATATTCGTATGGACGTATAAATAGTTATGGGCATATATATTTTATATGTTAGTATTATACATAATGCTTACGGTATATATTATGTATTATACTCGTTCTCGTTTCCCCAACGTAATTTCGAGACCGGTAGTCGCGATCCGCAGCCAAAGCGACGAATACGTACGTACCGCCGACCGACCGACGACGTTTACCCATACTGTAATACATAATAGCGTACGAGAGCGCATACGGTACGGTGCACGGCGGAAGGAGCTGTGTTCGGAAACCGGTTTCCACATTGGAAACTTACAAGTCCGTCAGCAGACGTTTACGGTGTGCGTGGTACAGAAAAAGAAATGAAACGAAAGTGAAAACTGAAGAAAGAAAAAAAAAACTCGATCCGTAAATCGATGTTGCATGTGGTAACACACACAACTGCTGCTTAACTGGCAATTGGCAAAAAGTCACTGGCCGGCCGACGGCGATCTTTGCGCGGAGAAAAATGAACCGACGAACGAGAAATGAATATTATACACGTTATATATTGTATATATATGTTTTTAAACGAGACCGAGTATTCTGGCGTTCCGCAGTAAAACGATATGAAAATCATAAGAACTCGCGCGCTATTAGTTTATACCATCATCGTTTTTTTATTAATTGAATTTTTTTCGGTTTTACTTTTCGTTTTCTCCTATTGTGACGACGACGACGACGACGACGGAGATCTGTTCGTTTACGTTTTGTTTTGATTTTTTGTTTCGCTCCTTAAAATAACACGCGGAACAATGCAGCGTTACGTAATAGATAATAATATCGAAACGTCTAGTTTTTACTACGAGAAGACGTGGTTTTTTTTAAGGGATAAGAGGTAAGAATTTTTCAAAAGATTCGCGCGCGCATTTTTTAATATTTATGAATATGACTAATGGGATAGGTATTTATTTTTTTTTTTTTGTAAACTTGCTATGGTATACGACGTTGCACTGTCCTTCGTAAATAATTAGAAATTCTACGAATTTGCGTTGCGCCTACAAGAAACAATATTACAAAATATTCTTTAAAATAATATACTCATACGTAGTACGTACACATGTCACACACGTGACGCGTGTAAGAATAAACGTAGTTATTTCGTTATTGAAATTTTATCGAGCTTCGAAAATTGTACACGAGATTTCTCACGAAAAAAACTTGGAGACTCAGAACTTCTATAATATATAGTTCTACTCTTCTCGGTCTCTTTCTGGTCAATCAAAAAAAAAAAAAAAAAAACATAAAACCACCGAATAATCTCACCACTAAACATTATAAAAGCGTTAGAAAATTAAATTTAAACGAAACAAATTGAATCGGGTATTTCAACGATTTAGAAATAGAGGACGTACGCCCTCCTTCGCTCAGAATCGTTTTTCTAGAGAAATATGATTCCCGTCCTGGAGGGGTACGTCCCCCTTGATTATCCCCAACGACTGGGGAGGCGTAAGCGCGGTCTTCACAGAGTACGTATTATTTTTTTTATAATTATTTACATAAATAACAAATACAAATAATACTCATAGCTGGTAAACTCCCATTCTAAACACAAATGTAAAAAAAAAATCGTATCCAAAGAAAAAAGGTCTCTAATTTAATAGCTTTATTTTACCCTTATCAACAATTTTTTTTTATTGAAATTAATCGGAAAGGCGTGAGATTTTTAACAATTTACTAGAGGGGCTTGATAAATCGGGAAATACTGTCTAAAGCAATGATACATCGGTCTTAAATTTAAAAAACTAATTAACCATTATCAATTATTATGTATACCTTATTCTCAAGTCTTTTATCTCATTTGTTTTTCGTTTTTTTCTTTCGTTTTATGGCTGTTTTATACTTAATCAAATTACTGTGATAGTGTGATTAGATTATAGGTTTCTGCCTACAGATTATAGAGTTATGCTATTATATCGTAATCGATAATTTCAATAGATTTTTGAAAATCCGAGTACATAATTTGTCATGTAGTCGATATAAGTTTAATCTCCGATGCCTACGATTAAATCATAGTTTTTAGACCTATTATACACACACACACAGATCACATGTGAAATAAAAATATTAATATTATGTTATATAAATTTAATGTTATCATCATACACATTACGATTATAAAAAATATGCTATTAAAACTCCAACGAAATTTAAATTGATTTTAAAACCGCATAATAATATTCTCTAATAGTACGAACGTTGCAAAACGTTATAGAATAATAATTATAGATTATTATTTATTAAAAAACTAGAAAAATATAGCGCACGGTCATTGTACGAGTATTATTACATAAGTGAGGTTTAATATTTTATGGTTTCAATTTCAGCAATACAATATACGAACACGACGCGCGTTTCCTGGTTTTAAGGATAATGAATTAAACATGGGGGAACAGACAACTCGTCTGGACCGGAGTCGAGCCTTCGGGCTTAGGCTAAGATTTGGTAATACTTAAATCGTCTCGAATTGCAAGAAAGTTAGTTGCGCGCGCGGTGTATATACGTATAGTATAGTGTACGTTTTCAATTAAGTAGGTCGATATTATTACTCGCGTTTAAAACGTTATTTAGTGTTATGCTCATAAATTAGTACCTTTCGGCTACTACATTCGTAAAAACAAAGTATTTTATGTACAAGGCTCGCGGACTCGAATGCTTCGAAAGCCTTAGAGACGTACGTTATAAAATACGCTCGAAAGTTACGCATATTATTTGGTATAAAAACGCAAGAACAATTAAATAAATCAAAAATACTTTTCAGCCGTCTTCTTTTTACTCGTGTTATAACTTATAAGTATTATTCGCGCGCGCCATAACCTTTTTTCAATCGTTTTTCCATCAGCTGTTCTACGTATTATATAATATTATACTACTTGTGTATTTAAATAAATGTCTGTGAAAAAAATGTCGAGTTTTTCTCTTCCGGAATCGAAAAAAAAAAATTATAAAATAACGTTCCCGCGATCAACGATCACATAAAAACCGACACTTTTTACTCGGTCACGAATGAGTAAAAAAAAAAATATATATATATATATTTCCCTTTGCGACCACCTAAAGACGATTAGATTCTTCAACTGATTCGTCCGTGTAGTTTGAGATGCCTACTCGGTTTGTTCGTTCACGAGGTTCTTGAGACTTGATTGCAGTCGATCGTGTTTTAAGGAAAATAGCATAGGCAATTCAACACGGCGATGTGGTAGTGGATTGTTACCATAATATTTCCTATCCATTTGTCCAAGTCTATTTACTCGGGCGACGTCACGTGGATATGAAATTTTTCTAATAGTTTTTGTGTTGAAAAATTCCTCGTATTTTGAAAATCACAAATATCAGACGCGTAGTGTAATATCGTCACGATCGCTGAAAAGTTTATAAACGGATCGATAGACAATAATAGATCAAGAGAAACGGTTTAGTGGTGGTAGGCCGACATGTTACCGGTCGCGGTGGATATTATTACATTTTTCGCAATCTCGAAAATCGTGTACGTCGTGGAATTATAATTGATGATTTAACAATAATCGCCGTTTATAAACGAACTTATTTTTTCGCCCGTATGCGTATATTCAATGACTTTTGCGGCTCGAATTATAAAACCAATACCTACTTATGAACACAGTTCAGAAAACCGCTAACAAATTCAAAAAAATGATCTTTTTTCTTGATTCTTTTTTAAATATCATCGTTGCAAATATGTCTGGGTCGAATTTCTAATCGCTCGGCGAAACTTTCGTAGTATTTTTCAAAGTTTTATTATACGTATATATGAAAAAGCTAAACCATCCGAGCGCACACTGTTATTTTCGAGCCAGTAATGTTTCTTGTCAGTAAGAGTTTTATAATAATATAACTATTGGTTTATTTTAGCGCCATCTATGAGTTGATTTGATCGGTACAATCGTAATGTGTTGCGCGACGAACAGTAGTGCGGCGCCATGGTAATGAATACTCGCGACGTTACAAAATCGCTACCAAAGCATGAAAGGAGAGCTGCAGAGAGCTCTTCCACCTCTTCGTCGTCGACAGTATTTGAACGTTATTGATGAATCTTTACTACGAATCTATTGTTCTTTGCCAAAGTTCGATTTCCTTAGACTATATTATTATAATAGTTTTTTTAGATAAAAATATAATCCGAGAAAGAGATTCAGTCGGTTGAACAACCGACTATTGTTGAAATAAATTAAATGAACGTACCTATTATGGAAAGTCGTTGTTTTTCGTTTAAACAGTCGATCTGCAAATATTCGAATGCTCGTAATAATAATATTGTAATTTTTGCGCTGATACACACATGCAAGTGTTTACAGATAATTTACGAGGAATCTTACTACATTTTCAAGTTTTAATGACAAAAATGAAAAACTAGAACCGATCAAACACTTTAAGAAAAATCTATAATTTTTGAGGGCCTGTAAATAGGACAATACTTATTAAAAATAATTCGTGTATTATACGCATAGCAGTAAATGTAAAAATTATTTTTGATTACGCATAAGTGTATAACATAGTTATTTCACAAAACGATTTGACTATTTAAGATATTAAAAAATATAAATTTCAGATACTATATTTTAAATTCTACGAAGAACAAAAAAAAGGAAATAATTTATCATGAGTTGATCAATAAGGTTCAAATTTATTTCTAAGCAGGCTTCATTTTTTTCTCTTCTACTGTTCATGTTCTTACTCTTCTCGTTGTATTTATTTGATTATTAACGAAAAACAAAACGTACTCGTACTAAAACTGAACAATAATTGAAAATTGAAAATTAATTTTATATCTTTATTCATAATTTGTTAAAAAACTTCCACCAAAAAAAATGATCTGTTGTTTAAACCAGTTAGTTGAAAACAATATTTATGAATCCTACAGTGAACCTCGTTGGATTCAATTAAATTTTTTTTAAATTTAAAAAAATTTTAGAAAATGCCTAGTTAAAACGTATTAGGTATGTCTTTAGAACAGAATCAACAGAATCATAATTGATATATTATAGGTATATTATTACGAAAATAAAATACCTTAAGAAAAAAAACCTTTAGGCCCTTATAGTTTAAAATAATTCACTCATCATAAAAGGCACTATGCATTTCCGTATTTTTGGTAATTTTTAAACGAATAAAATATTACTAAGTAGTAAGGAAGTATTACAGTTAACGATAAACATTTCAAGAGCTGAGAGAACTGAAAAACAGTTGTTTTCTTTCGTTTCACCGGTTGTACTGAGAAAATGTATGGTCTCTCGTAAAAGTCTCAAATTAAAATGGAAAAGATCCTAGTGAAAAATGTAATAGAAAAAAGCTTAAAACACCTTCGAAAGAATTGAAATGATGCCCGTGGAATTCAATAGTTCTTCAAGAATTGGGGAAAAATGCAAAATAAAATGTTGTGTTTCTAATAGAAAATACGCGAAACGGGGATTTGTAAGAAAACGAGCATTGCGCGAGTAGATTTAAAACTTAATGCAAAATATATTTAAACCACGACCCTGATTATTTATTAAATTATTCAAATGATGGATACGCCTGACGTTGAAAAAAAATTTCTAGGGATAGAAATAATTACCGCGATTCCGAAATGATGCTGTAAATCATCGTGCCCACGCTAGTGTGGGCATTTTCTTACAGCGACAGTTTTGAATGAAATGTATCATTCCATTTGTGTAATGTACTCGAATACAATCGCATTATTGTTTGTCAATGTTTTGGCACTGGTGTTCGTTTTGTAATATTAGATGTGAATAAACTGTGCGCGGAATAATAATTGGGCGTCACTAGGCCAAACCGGACAGTATAAAACAGGCCCCAAGACGATGGTCAGTATCAGTCGTTTGTCCATCAGCAGCCATACAATATTCACCCAAGTGACACTCGAGTCAATTGACAAATAAAAATCACCATGCAATTCCAAGTAAGAATTTTATAAAAGTTTACACTTCTAATCGTACAGTATGTATAATAAGGTTTAACATAATATACGGTATATTGTGTAATATTTTGTACCTATGCGACAAATGTATATCATTTATTCGTTTAATTGTTCAAATCACGAAATTCCCAGAGATCAAAGGAACTTTTATACTTAAGACTCTGAATTATTTGTAATATGATTTGACACGAGACTTCATATTTCAATTATTTCACTGTCAAATTTCAATCTGATCTTATACTGTTGGGTTTTTCTCGTTATCGATAAGTTTCACCTTTAAACATAAGTATATTTTTAAAAAAAAAAAAAGTTATACATGTGTGTAGTTTAACTGTGAGACTTGTGTTGGACGGATTTCAAACGCGAAATCACATTTGAACTCTTCGTTATGTCTTCTATAGGATTTTACCGTCTGATTTTCAAATTCATTTTCATATTTTCTATCCTCAGTTACGTATTCGATAAAATATGTAATTTTTCAAAACTCCCAATGCAGTTAAATCCTAGAATACACGATAACGAATTCAAATCTTTTTTCCAAAATTGGACCAAACAGACTGAAGCTTCGCGCGATTTCGTCTAGCTTTCGGGTTGTTTTACGTGTTCTTTTTTTTTTTCGTACCGTCTGCAGCCACCTAAATAAAATATAATAACTAACCACGCGAATACAACGATTTTCAGATTTCTTTTGCTTTACTCGCTCTGTGCTTCGCCGCCACCGCCGTCGTCGCCGCGGAAGAGACCAAATCGCAACAGGCTCAATCTGCAGCCACCGACCGCAGCAAACGGGGTCTGATCGCACCGTTGGTCGCCTCTCCATACGTAGCAGCACCCTATGCCGCCTCCCCCTACGTAGCAGCCCCGTACGCAGCCGCCACCCCATACGTAGCAGCCCCGTACGCAGCCGCCACCCCGTACGTAGCAGCCCCGTACGCCGCCGCCCCATATGCAGTCGCTTCTTCCCAGTATGTTTCTTCGTACGCCACCTACCCTTACGTGGCCAAGACTTTGGCTTCCCCGTACGCATACTACCCATGAACATTTATTAAGTCTTGCCGAATTCGACTCGTATACGGACACGATTCTCAACAAAATTGATTTGGAAAATTAAAAAAAAACTAATTCAGCCGTTATTACTTCTTATAATGTACTTAAAAAATTATATATTCTGTTGCCTATATGTAAATAAAAATTGAATTTTTTACAGAAGTTTTTGTATTTTTCTATTTTTTTCCTGATTACGTCGACATGGAAACGTCATTATGATATTATGTTTATGATGTACAGTATGTACACGTTGACCATTAAAAACTAATCATGGGGTCAAAATAAACATTGTCGTACGAATTCGATTTGATATAAAATCGTTGTAACCGAAACTCGGCTTTTGTTGTAGCATTAAAAATCACTCGAATAAGCGCGATAAAATAACTTAAAATTGAAAATGTAATTTTTTGTGTGAAAGTATCGTTTTAAATCGTCTATAGCAAACATTTCAAGTGAATCTAGTACTGAATTTAAAATTACAACTCTGTTTTTAATAGTAGATTTTTTGGAAAAACAAATTTTAACATATCTCTCAGTACAACAATTGATTGAATATAATAATATAATATAAATATATTGTGTGTTTGATCAATGGTTAAACTAATTTGCTACTTATCGACTGAGGCCCGGATCCGAATGATGTAAAAACACTTACTAGAATTTAAATATTCCTTAAATAGCTAATGGAAAACATAGATCCATGTAATTAAGTAAAGGATGAGTGAACATGCGTTTGTAGACAGTTCTAGACTGAACTTAAATAATCATATAGTAATGTTGTTTATGATCGCATTATACGCGTTTCAAATTAATGTTACTTCGCGTTCGTGCGAAGCAGAATTTTCAACAGTAGAATTAATAGTATAAAATGTACACGATAAAAGTATTGAACGAAATTATGTTTTTGGATGTGGTAAGCTCGAGGAAAAATGGCTCTCCCCAGACGGAGGACTAAACGGTCACCCTAGTATATTACCTACGACCTTCGTGATTAATTTCATCACATATAGGTAAATAGAAAAACAATCTAATAATCGTTTGACATCGTCGAATTCATTTACGTCGTTAACGTAATGACAACGTCTCTGGGTACTATAAAATAAATACTAGTGTTATAATCAGGACTCGGAACTTTGTGCACTAAAAAACAATGAAATATGTGCATACGTATGCACTAAAAAAACTCAAATATGCAGTATAATATGCATTTATTATTTTGTAAAAAAGATATATTTTGATGATTTGAAGCTGTTATACTGAATCTATTCCCAGAATTCTAAATTTAAAAAAAATAGAATTGATCAAATACAGCAATTATTAAATTATGTTAGGTATTAATTGTTACGTTTACCTGAATTACACTGAATGATAAGATGCTTTTTTATATTTTCGAGTTTAAATGGATCGTCCGTTGTGGCATAGAAGGTTTTTGTAAACAGAAAATGATCTTTCGACTCAGATACGAAAGTATTTAAACGATTACTTAAATTTTTTTTTTTCTTTAGGCATTTTACCTTTTGTCTGACAAATATTAAAATCACAATTTTACGTGGAACATGAGCGGTAATTGAGCACGGCAAGCGAACAATACGAACACGCTAAATTTATTAAAGTAACAGACCACCGTTATCGAATATGTTTTCGACACATAAATCATTTAATTTAAAATATTCAATTATTGAAAACTTGCTTATTGTTCATTTCTAATACGTTTTTAACATGAAATGTTATTTAATATATACTCAAAATATTTAAATATGCAACATAAATTTTTGTATTTCAATTGTATGGTCCATGAAATCAATTTCTATCACATCAGATTTGAAATATGCAGCTTCCTGGTAAAGATGCAAATGCATAAAGTTCCGAGTGCCCTGGTTATAATTTTATTTCGTTCAATTTCAAGTACGACAAACGATATTACACTAGTGACTATTGACTAAATAATCACATACATCTGGCGGAACCCTTGAGATTGTCTCGCGGAAAAAAGGATATGATAATAATATATACTCGTATATATATTTAATATATACACGTATTATTATCGTCGGAAGGGGGGGGGAAAAAAAGTACTGCCGAGAAGTTTTTTTTATCAAATCATATATTTTATTATTGTTTGGCAGTAGAAAAAAAAAAAACTAAAAAGTACAATAACGCGCGCGGGACGAGCGCGTTACGGCGTACGATCCGGGGGCAATGATAGATCGGCTAGTGACCGGCGGCAGCGTGGTCGGCGCGATTCGTGTGCAGTAATAACATTATTATACGTCATGTACACGACGCGACCGATATTATCGTATTATTATATTATACTCGTCGCCGCGCCTGCGCCGTCGTCGGACAACAGTAATAATGAGAAAAATTTAATTATTAAAAAAAAAACTAGATCGAACACGGAGCGGGGGGAGCGGAGCCTTTCGTCGTCGTCGTCGTCGTCGGTTAGTGAGCGTAGTAGAAGGACTTGGCCGGGGCGTAGACGGCCGGATAGGCGGCGTGGAGGACCGGCACCGGGGCGACGACCGGGGCGGCCTTGTAGGCAACGGCCACGGGCGCGGGGGCAGCGTGCACGACCGGGCTGAGGGCGGTGTAAGCGTGTCCCTCGACGGAGCTGTACGCGAAGTTGCCGCCGACGCGTTCGGAGTGCACCACGGCGCTGTCCAAGCTCGGCGTGCGTATCAGAGCCGGCGCCTGCGGGGCGACGTAGTAGGCCGGGGCCGGGACGACGGCGGCGGGCAGGCCGTGGTAGGCGATCACTCCGGCTTCGGTGGCGGACAGGGCGGCGGCGGCCAACAACAGCGTTACCATAATGACCTGCGGCGGCGCAACAAAAACGAGACGATAATATTATATTAGTTAAAAAATATTTAAAATAAATAAACAAAGTACATTTAAACAATAATTATAGAAATTAAGGACGACTTGCCGCCCTCGTCGAGTATTGTAATATTAGTGTGCGAAAAAATCACGACCGGTTTCGATTGATAACCATCGTCGGGTGTAAAGAGCGCACTTGGCGTTTAATATTTTATTTGATAAAGTCATGTTAAAGTCACTTGGTGGCGTAAGTCATATTATTATTTTTTTGATAAAAATGAGTTTTGTATATTGTGGGCATATCTTTGAAAGGCAAAGTGAATATAATTCATAACTCTAACCACTAGATGCTTGATCGACCCTCCGATTTATTTTCGAGTTTTTTTTCGAATCTCCAAATTAGTATATACTTATCGTTGATTTTTCGTTACGAACTCGTTGGAAAAGAGAAGGAAAATAAAACCACGGTTTGCACGATCGAATAAACAAGTGAAAAACAACACTAGCCTAATGTCAATATTATTTTTTTATAATTTCGTACGCGAGGCGTTTAATATCGTACGCGATAAGTAATATAATAGTGACCGTGGGAAAATAAAATGGAAGTGAGTATAATAGTATAAGACTGTCAAAACGAAAAAAAAAACCAAAAAGTATACCCCGAGTGTATACATTTATGATAAGTAATGAATTTATAATTCTCGACAGTAAATCATTAGAGCCGAGTTTAGGTGGAGAAAAAACACTACGAGTGTGTGTAAGTATAGTGAAAAAAAAAAAAAAAACGCTTACCTTCATGTTTCTGGTGGTTTTGAGTTTGCTCGACAAAAACGAAGAAAATTATTTGATATCGCACAGTTGGCTGCTGCAAATGATTTGATGCTGAGATCGGTCGGAGCCGGGTCTTATATACGCGACGGACCGACGGACGTACCCAGGATACCGGTCTCGGTAGGGCATTTGCACGGTCGCCGCGAGGACTCCACCCAGCTGCGGCGGCCGAGGTAGCGCGCGATCGTGACCTTGGGAGTTCAGGATCAAACGTTACGACATCAACGTCGTAAACGATTTGCATATTATACCGCCGCGGTGACGGTAAAACGTTGTAATATCGTGCGCGTATACATTATAATGCCCGTGTATTTATATTATTATCCTATTATATTTGCGTACAAAATAATACAGTTTAAACGACCGCGTAACACCCCGGAACCGATCGACGCATGGGCTATACACGTTTATACCTATTGGATTATACGCGAGGTTTGATCGCGCGTTTGCGCGACGCGAAAACGTATCGGGCGTTTTTCTTTTCGACAACGGGTAATTTAGACCGATTGTGTAGAGGAAAACGTCCGAGTTCGAATCGATCGGTATTCGAATCGTATCACTCGCCGCGAGACTACTACGTACGTATATTATACTTAAGGTTGAATTTTCGACTCTAAAAACGTTAAAAATCCGCTCAAATATGTGTATTAAAATTTAAAATAAAAAAAAAAAAGTCTTACAAAAATAGAATAAGTTATCATAGTGTTAAATAAGTATATTATATTTACTCTTCGATTGATTTTTAATAAAACTAGTGCTTTATAAAAAAAAAACCAATTTTTTTTAGTAAATAAAATCTTATATCACATCAATATGACTATATAACTTCCATTTCCATAAAATTATATGTATAAATTGCATCTATTCAAATTATCAATACTATATTAATATCATCTGTTTCTAAAAACAAGTACAGTAATTATCTTTTGAGAAATTATTTTGATTTTTTCCCAAACTACTTACAATCAAAAAGTACTAAAATAAGTAAGGTATAAAAATTAGCAAATAAAGCACGAATTCTGATCTCGGATTAGCTAGGCACACAATCAGAGTTCATATCAAGACAATAATATGGAAAATTCAAAATGCCAACGCGTAGACTCTGATATAAATGTGATAAAATAAGTACGCCGGAATAGGAGGTATATTGTATGTAGTAATAACATTATTTTTAGATTACATTTTTTTTTTTCAACGATTCAAACCACGAGATGCCGAGAACCGAATAAATTGCATTCACAATTTATATTTGATTACACATTACACAGATGTAGAATAACAATAATATTATGTGCACACGATCCGAAATAAGATTTTTTTCGATTTCGTTAGAGCTGTAATATACATTTATACGTTATTAGGCGTTTTCCATTGTGCACTCTTCGGCGTCATTATAGTTTCATTGTTACTATAATATACACATCGTTGAAATTGCGATCGAAAATTCAATTTTTTAGTCCAAACAATTCATTATAAAGCTTTATAATTTGTACGATATGAATACGTCGAATCGTATCATCAATAAAAACTTGATCACGTTTCTTTTCACCGTGAAAAATGATTTTCATATTTATTAGACTGTGCGTTGTTCTAAAGTTTAATTACTTCAGGTTACTTTGTTCTTTACGAGTTATTCCGGTTCTTTTAATGGATATATAAATCATTGCAGCTCATAAATATAAATTAGATCTGTACAGTAGTTTTATTTTTCCCCGGGATATGGAAATTTTGCATTTAATCAAACGAAAAAAAAAAAATGTTAAATCTTTATGACGAAATATTAATTCGGAAAGGTATACGATATGTACAATGGTAAGTTATGTGGTCTTCGGCAATCTTCTTAAATCGATAATGTTTAAAAGATAATAATAGTACCAAACTATCGAAAACCAAAAATATCGTTTGAATAGTTGTTCGAACGATATATTTATGAAATTCGATTTCAGTCGAGTAAAACCAAAAAAATAAATCACACTACACGAATCGAATTGATTTCTGCGAGCCGACGACGTTGTCGTTAAAACGACACACGTCCCAACTGTAAATTTAATTTTATACTACGAGCCTATGGATCCGTTGCCGCTCGTATTTTTGAGGTTTTTCGTTTTATTAAATTGAAATTAATATTATGGATCAAAGTATTAGATCTTTTTTTGATATATACGAGTATAATATATTCGTGTCTTGTACTAATCGTACTTGTTTATTATGATTTCATTATCAATTTTCGATTAACCGTTGAACCCGTTTCAAACGTCGTATGATAATCACGATGTGCGGCACACATGTGCCCGAGGCGAAATTTCCCGTAGAGACGGGACCGGATTATAATTAAGTAATTTGAAACAAACACTGCGAAGACACCACGGCGGGTGTCAGTTGAACGACCGGTGTCACTATTTCGCTGCGAAAAGCCCGCGTACAATAATATACACACTGGTACACCTGTGTAATGTTATTTTTTCTGTTCTCGTTCTCATTATATGGTTTTTTTTTGTCCGACTCTTTTTCACACACGAATGCACGCGCACGCACACACACACACACACACACATATTTTATTTATCCTTATTACTGATATACCAAGTATATAAAAGCTCTCCGGGCAGACAATGCGCGTCGCCGAAGAAACCGGTTTTTGGGTGGAGACTTCGAGACATTAACCTTGAGCCCGTGGAAGGTTGTGGACTACGCGTATTTTTTATTATCATTTTTTTTTTTTTTCGTTGTTCATCCATCTGCAGACACACAATGTACTCTTGTTAACAACAACGCCCTAATAGTATTTTCCGCACAAGTGATCTGTGCGTGTCCGTAACAGTCGCAGCAGTTGCCTTTTAAGCAGACGAAAATTCTTTTCGCTTCTATTCGAAATGTACGACAAAATGCAAAAATAAACAATAATAACGATAACTCAAATAGTTCGTGATAAAAAGTACCTAATATACTCGAGTACCTAACTATTTAAAATTAAAAAATTAAATCTAAAGTAAAAAACACGAAAAAAATATTGTAACGTGGTCGGGGAACCTTATTACAATATTAGTTTATCCAGGGAAGGTTTTCTGATCCTTATGGATATAAGTGGAGGTACTTACATAGCATTTCACCTCGTACAGGATTATTATTTCCATGTTTAATTTGAAAATCGAATGCTTTTTATATCCATTGCTTTTTAGGAAACCTCGTCGACGAGGTTGATTTAGTTTTATTGGCTATTGTATAATTTAACTTGTAAGCAACTCGAATTGTATAAATATAATAATATAATGTATGATTTTTTTTTTTTCAAAAAAATTGTTTGGTGAATTATTAACCACTAAAAATTAATAATTAACTACTTTGTTTGCGCGCCATTAAATAAAATTCGGCCAACATTTGGCACGCGTTCCATAGGTTCGTCATCTTTGCTTTGTGTATTAAGTGATTATAAATCGTATTATTTTTCAAACGTCCTTTTGATATAATCCAATCCTTGAAAAATTCCAAAATCGTATAACAGTTAAAATGGAAAACGTGTCTAATAATAATATTATAACGTTGTAAATTGTATTGCGAACTCGTGGGCTCCCACGCGAACCTGTTCAGCAGGGCCTATTATCTTTTCAAAAAAAAAACAAATAAAAAATAATAATTGTGGTATCGATTTACACCAAAAGAAGAGATATATTTTGGAAACTAATTATGAAACTTATACAATACAATTATACGTACAAATTATCATTCGAACGAGTCGTACTTTGTCAGAAACCTTGTATGAAATATTACAAAGGTTAAAACAATTTTTTAGTAGTACAGGTATTAAGACGTATTGAAACCGATTTCGATTTGCGAATTCGACCGTTTTTAAAATTCATACTATACGCTTGTTATGTATCAATTTTCGATTGGAACAATTATTATTACAGTTTACCGCAATGAAACCGGAATAACTTGTCTTGCAAATAGTGACCAATGAAAATAGCAGCACGTACCTGTCTAAACTATATTGCCGAGACTCGGGTTATTATAGTACAATTTGATTATTATTATTTGTATCGCTCTCAACGAATCTCGTAAATTACGTGTTTTAACGCACGTTTTGTAATTTGCAAACGTACTATACATAATATTTTAATTTTATTATTTGTCATGGCAGTGAAATCTCTCTCGACGGAGAAATAGCGGCAAACCGTCCGTTTATTTTATATTATTATCGAGCGGAAACGTAGGTACGAGTGTTTTTGTCGATTAAACATATTTTAAAAACTAGACATTTCTGCCGTTGAAAGACAGAAGAACTTATTTCCAAATACAATACCTACACGATTTCTTCGAAATACCAACAGCGACAGACGAAATTATATAAATATTATAAGTATCTAAATTGCAATAAATTCGTGTTTTAATTATTAGTTCGAAACAAATAAACCGCGCATTATTTGCCGTATTTGTGAACACGATAGACAAATAAAAACAACGAACCGTTGAGTAGGGTCTTGTTGACAATCGTAAACTAATTATATTACATATATATATACCATCATAAACTATTATATAGAGTATGAATGTTAAAATGAATGTCAATGAATATTAAAAAAAAAACAAAACCCGAATTCGTTTGGTTTTTTTTAAATTCAGTACGAATGATAGAAATCAGACTGTTTTATCAGTAGTTATGATTTACGAACAGTGTACATAATAAAATATGCGTACACAAAGCGACAACGGAATTATAATAACGACAACGCGTGTCGTGTACGACATATAAATCGCAGTGTCTATTGCGTTTTGCAGACGTTCGAAATTCTATAATAACAGGTCGAATGAGAGATGACGATAAGTCTGAAAACTATATTATAATACGAAGATATACGCGATCGTTTGAATAAAATGTAATATCGATAGTTATACTTATAATTAGAGTTAAGATGTTGATGACCTAAAAAAGAATGCAAAAATGCCCTAAAAATAGTGCAAAAATGCCCTAAAAACTTCAAAAAATGATCTAAAAAACTAATTGAGTAAGTGAAAAAAATGCATTTATAAATAATTTAAAAGATAATAGATTTCCAAAGTTGGGTTTAATACTTGCTCTAATCTAAAATTTGAGAAAAACGCCCCGCATTGTACAAAAACTACAAAAAATGACTTAAAAATGACGTTAAAAAACAAAAAAAATGCATTTACAGCTAAAAATGCAAAATAAAATTAGAATATTCTGCATCAAGGGAGCACGAAACAAATTTTTAGCTAGGATAGCATTGTATAGAATCAAAGGGGAAAAAATGCAAAAGTCATCGACATCCTAACTCTACTTATAATATTAGGTGATAATGTTCGCGCAATACATTTCGGTACAAATAGTCGGTGGTCATATTGATTAATCGTCACGTACGCGTAACGCGCACAGGTAAGTGATATTAGTTTTGTGTGCTCGTCGGTATTAACGAACTTAATAACCAACCGTGTATACCTTAACTACTACGAAAACGTAGGGTTTTCGAACGTTTTTAGTTTCTCGGCACACTGTATACGTGCGTGGACGATGTGTACATATTTCGCAGTTGCCAGTAGCTACCGCGGGTGTGTGCGAACACCACCCGAGGTGGTCGGCTTTTGTGTACGATATGGGCAGTAGTTCGGACACCGACGCCGCGCGTGACCCGTCGTCGTCGTCGCCGTCTTCGTCGTCACATCGATCTCGTCGCAAATCAGGATACGACGAACTGCTGCCGACGATGGAGTCGGCCCGCGGCGACTCGCGAGTTTCTCGTGCAAACCGCTGAACTCATCTGGTACGCGCGATCCGTCCTCGTCGTATCCGAGGACGTCGCGAAACACCATGTCGCCGTCAATGCAGAATCCGAACATGGTGTACAACATGTCTTCCACGCCTGAGTTCCCGCAGGAAGAGTCGACCGCTGTCGAAGAAAAACTCATGGTAAACCTCGGACGCGTGTTTTCTTGGGGGGGGGGGGGGAAGGGGGCATACTAAACCACCGCGAGTGTCGGAAAATCGGTATTTCATGTTTTTCTCAATTGGAAAGTCGACTACCAAGTACAAATTTAATAGATGCATTTGTCGAACAGTTGATTTTTAACGATTTTTTTCCACGCCGATTTCTTAAGAGCGGATACGAGTGCGCAGTACAGTCACTATAGATTTTCAACAACATTCCGAGAGCATGCGCGGCGCACGTGTGTGGTATAGGAGCATATTTTAAGGATATTGGGCGGCACGTGACCGAGGTAGGACAAGTAGTCCTTTTTAGCTTTAACATAACATATTTTCGGTATTGAAATACCGGTTGGTTTTCAACAGCAATCGAATTTTTCGGTATTATAAATTCTTTATATTCCGAATTTTCAATGAATAACAACAGTCGGCGGGACTTAGGGCCGTGGCAAGGGTTCTATGAATATACGAGGCACAACCGTTTACTACTAGCTGGCACTAATTATCAACTAGTTGGCACTAATATGTTAAAATATGCTCTGACGTTAGTGTACTCCGTGGAAGCAATTACCAAACTGTGCGCTGCAGTTGTCCGCGAGCGAATTGAAAAAATTATTTACAATTTATTATGTAAATTATGTAAAGAGTTGATGATATACCTAATCATATTTTCTGAACGCCACTGCATCGTGTGCGCCCTGCCATTGAACAATAACCGTATTGAGAATTAAGCGTATGGATTTTTAATTATTGTTTTCTTCCCGAAATCCTCTTGTAATAACAAGAGGAATGTAATATTATTTATCACACAATCGGTGGACGAGACGAATGCCGCAGTTGCGATAGTATATTGTATTTATAGATAGACACTCGCAGTCGTCATTATTATAGATGCAAGACGCGAAAAGAAATAAATACCATTTGTTTTGTTTCTTTTCCTTTATCGATCGCGACAAAGCGCCCGATTATTATTGAGCTACCCGCCGGGAAGAATATTGTTGTTATTACTCGGCCGCGGTTTTTTTTTTTTTTTTATTGATCTCTCTTTAAATGCCACGGGAATACATGATTTGCGCGAAACTATGCGCAGATTGCTATCAGCATACAAACATTTGTCAACTGTCGGGTATTTAACATTGCCGATTAGGTAATGTATTTCGCGTATTAAATTAACATTTATTAAGTACGCGCGGAGGAATCCGTTGATTGATAAGAAAAAAAAAAAAAGGTGTGACTTTGTAACGCGCGTACACACCATGTACGTATGATATAAAAAATTTTTTTTATCCTTTTGCAATCAGAAAAAAAAAAAACGATGATAATTTTTAACGATTAAATTTTAAAATTCCGAATGGGACGCAACGTTTTTTTATTTGTATTTTACAAACGATCTCGTGAAATTATCATTTCGCAGTTATTCGTTAAAATATTATAAACGTATGGGATAGATAGACTATAGCCAATACATTTATATTAGGGCTCGTGTTTAAAATTTTTAGTTATCCATTTTTAATTTTTCATAAAATGATTTTTATGAAACAAAACACACCGTTTATACGTCGATATTTAAATACTAGGCGTCGCGCGTCGTTAAAAATGTTTTTGGATTTGGAGTTTATACACTAATAATAATTATAAAATGCGCTTTAAAGTATTTACGTCTTTGTCTCGAGATCGAAATAATCCAAATATAAGTTACAAAAGAATGTTTGGAATGATTGTGTACGGCTATTTGTCATTTCTCATACAAAATAATTCCCGATTTTTAATGGTAAGAATTTACTTTTTTCCAAGTATTTTTCTAAGTATTACTTTAGTAACTACTGTTTAGACATCCCGACATGAATAATTACATTTACAATAAATCATTGTGGTATTTATTTCAAAATTTAACGCCTACTCGCAATTTTAAGTGGTAAACATCGTATAATACGTATAATATTTTAGACTGTTGTAATTTGCGTAGGAGCTACCCGGATGACAATATTCAAAATACTTGTAAAGTGTGATAAATATCTTTTCAATTCAAATCATTCTGAAACATTATCTAACAACGCGTAATATTCAAACATAAATGAAATTTTATAGTTTCCGGTCATAAAGTATTGAATTTTCTAAGGATATTTTGTATTGGGTTAGATATTATTGTGTCTTAATTAGATAATTAATTTTCTACTAAACTGTTGTAAATGCGTGTGTACTTATGTTTACCATTGTAATTACCATTAATACACATTATGTAAAAAAGGGCCTCGCCCGTTAAATAAATATGTCACAATATGATATTATGTGAAAGTAAAATATAAATTACTATAATATAATGTATAGCTACTCTAAGTATTTATAATGAACTAAACATGTCGTATATTTTTGGGTTGTTTAGTCAAAACTAAATAGAACAAAGATTAATTGCATTTATATTATGTAAAGAATTTAAAAGTAATTAGAGTATATTATAAATGTTTAGACTTGTTCGCATACTTTAATGCATCACGGCCGTTCGAAAAAAATTGTACGAATAAATTACGTCGACCGACAAAGGAAATAATTTTCACGATCTTCTCTTTATCGTGTCACTTTTAAACGTTATTCATACCGGCGGCGGTTCCATAAGTGGATTCGGCGGAACCTTTGAGTTTAAAATGAAAGCTTAAAGATTTATAAATTTATAGTATAAACATATTTAATACTAGAATATATTAAATCATTTTTTATTCACACTAATGAAATTTGATTTAAAATTGTTCGTTTTTCTCTACAGGCTTTATTGTTTTATCCGATTTTTAGTGCCGTCGGTCAATGTCAACCCAAACATTTTGAATTTTATTCAACTCGCGGTGAAAAGATTATCAAGTTAAAATGTTTTTTTTTTTGGTTTTGTTTTTTAGGTGGCCGTTAGGATTAGACCGTTGCCGGCAAACGAAGCAGACAGATGCTTGTACGTGGTAGATTCCAAGGTGAGTTGTTTAATCGCACATTTAACATAAAAACATGGACAACGCGGCCCTATCAACACACTTGATTAGACTTGAATATCATTATTTATATTTATGTTGATTGAGAGTACTTAAAAAGGATTATCAAAACAATCAAAGAGACCTTCTAAAAGATCGGCTTCATTTGCTACTTCCAAAATAATAAATTAAAATATCTCTAAAAACGTTAAAAAAAATGTCACGAGTGGTCGGCATTTCTAAAAAATCAGATACCATCAAAATCTAAAAATATTGTATTTGTATTTTTATATTTTTCATAGAATATTCTCTTGATAAACTTGAATTTCTGACAATTCATCAAATTGTTATCATAACGATAAAATAGTTATGCGAATTACATACTGAATTAAGTAACTATATAAAATACGTTGAGAAATGCAAAAACAACATGAATTTATCTAAAAAAAAAATAAAAATAAAATAATTGAACGAACGACTCAGTGAAATACGTATGTGCGATGCACTTATTTAGTTATGATTTTCGTTCGACGTAAAAAATAAAAAAAAAACATTGTTGTTTTACCGTTAACCGCCCTATTCCTATAATTACGGTCGTAATTGGGGTCTGTCGTCGGTGAATCATAATAATTTCGATATTCATACGTGGCTTTCAAGGTCCAACGTTGTTATGAGTAGAATCGTGTTCAATACCTGTATATTTAACATTACATGTGTTTCAAATAATTAATAACATTTAAATTTAATGTATAAATAAGTACCTAAGTGTCATTAAAATTTGAAAGAGTGAGAACATGTGTCCGTGTATATACACAATGACGATCGATATTTATACTGATAAAATTCGAGGCAGATTCGATTTACCACCATTTGTTTTCGATTCTATTTCTTTATTGCATACGTTTGATGCAAATAAAAATATCGATATAATTAATAAATACGTATAAATGTCTAATACAAAGTAGATTCTTGTACAATAATAACTTACGTTTTTTTCTTATTTTGACGAGTAATAATTATTAAGTCTAAACATATACTTACAGTACAACTCGTACTGTAACATTTTTACTTTTTGCGAGGGCGCTAGTCAGTTACAAAGTATATGAAATACAACAGTGTAGGTAGGTATTTTCAAAGTACGATGTTTAAAGTCCACTAGTCATGCGACCATTGAAATCAGGAACTGACCTGAATGCATTTTTATTAGATTTTTAAGTTTTAACCGTTCTTACTCCGTTTGGGGTAGTGTTAATTTTATTATCTCAATCAAAATTATTTATTGCGACCTACTTGTTTTGGGGGTCATTTGGTTTTGAAGTCTTGTAACGTTTAAACAAATCCGTCTACACGAGTACTTCTTTGGTATAGATTTACAACTGACGTTTAATTCAAATAAGCGTATGAAAATATGCGTTAATAATTTTGTGAACCGAGTATAGTTGTGAGAACGTAGATTTTTATTTTAAAAAAAAAACCTAACCATGTTTAATAGCTTCTGCCGATATTAGCCAAAGAAAAAAACTAAAATTTTAAAATAATACAGACATAAAGTAATACAGACATCTAATACATCTATAAATATGCTAAAATAATCGTTAAAATATGGTAATGATAATTTATAACTCTCACGTGCGTAATTCATTATGTGACTGAGCCATAAGGTGAATAATACATTGTATATATTTTTTTCTATTTGTTCCCTTTTAACTGTTTTGTAAAAAATGATGGCTTATTTTAAACGAAATGTGTTCTGTTTTGAAACAATGTAAGATTGGTAACAAACAATTATTTATTGTAATAATACTAAATTTGCTAATGAAATAATACAATAATAACTAGCTGTACTTATTGCGGGGCCAATCTAACTAATTTTGGAATGAGATCACAATATTTTAATATTTATCGATAATTATTTTGTAATTAAAAGTTAGTCTCGCCATATTATATTTTAACAGTTTCCCGTGTGTAGTAAATACGTAATAGGACCGAGTTTAGTACAGTAAAATCATAATACTCGTATTTAAACACGAATTGTGATTCACAATGAAATGAAATTCTGACTGCCCACGACGATGAGACGAGAATAAAATTATTTCGTGACATAATGATCGACCAATATCACAACAGTTCTGTGGATCCATAATAGGAAATAGAAATTGCTCGTGTATGAAATTATTTCGAATGCAATGTGTTGACTAAATGTGGCTAAATCGTTCATCGCTTGGCTCTGAATGAACAAATCGACGCGCACTGCAATATTTACATACCGGTCGAACGCAATACCTCCATGAGTCGTCCTTTATGGACATTTATTGTCGTCGAATCGTGCGTGGTTCGTAAAGTTTCAAATCTTTATTTGCATCACGTCACACGTCGGAATCGTTTTCGATGTTTTTCAACATTCCATCGCCTTTTGGTGCCGACGAGGAATCGTCGGGGGGGCGTGTGATATTATACAAAACGAAAAGTATTTCAAAACGTGTTTATTATTTACATATAACTACAAGAAAATAGTACACGTATCTAAAAATAGTATACGCCGCCGTTTACAATATATTATGTTCGAGAAGAATTTTTTTTTTTTTTCCGTTTACAGATACGAAAAATGTATTGTTATAATAATATTAGATGTGTTGTCGATTTTTTTTTTTAACGGAATCGTTATAACCCGCCGGAAGAGATTTGATTGAAAAACGATTTTACAATGAATTATTTATTTGTCGATCAGTAAAAACCGTATGGCGATGCGGCGTAACCGTACGGGTAGGCTCCGTAGGATGAAACGTACGAGGACGAGTACGGTGCGGCGACTGCGTACGGTGCTGCGACGTACGGGGCGGCGTACGGGGCGGCGTACGGTGCGGCGTACGGTGCGGCGTACGGTGCTGCGTACGGCGCGGCGTACGGTGCTGCGTATGCCGGGGCGTAGGGGGACGTGACGAGCGGCGCGTACAAGTTGCGCTTGCTGCGGTCTGCGGCGGCCGACTTGGTCGATGCGGATTTGGCTTCTTCGGCGGCTGCGGCGAAGCAAACGACCATGGCGATCAGGGCGAAAGATACCTGTGGAATTACAATATTATATATTATAAAAATGAATCGCAAAATGTGTTGTAAGCGCATAACTCAACAACCCCCGAACCGATTCCGCTAATTCTTTTTTTTATAATATTCCTTGAAGTGCGAGGATGGTTTTTACGGAGAGAATTATTATTTAAATTAACCCGAAGGGGGTTAAAAGGGATAAAAATGGAAAAAATCCCGAGTCACTGGAGCTTTGTGGTATTAAATTTTGTCAATGGTTTCATTTAATATAGCAGAGGCCCCTAAAGAAAGGATTTTCCAAAATTCGACACCTACCGGAGTTAAAAGGGGTAAAAGGGGTAAAAATGAAAAAAACTGATAAAATAAAAAGTTATACTGCACACAGGCGAAGTCGGGTTATTCAGCTAGTATTATAATAAACGTAAGGAATCGTGTCTTCTTCTTCGGTTTTAAAGGGCCGCCGAGGAATAATTATTATGTACACGAGACCCTCTAATCGCGCATAGGTTAGGTTTTTGCGTCATTATTCGCGTCGGTGAACATTTCCCGGAGGAGTTATTGAATTATAACTATCAAAACGTTTGTAAATAATATTTTTCATCGCTAATTACTCGTACTACTCGTACATATAATATTATTACGTACGTATCTTAATTAATAATGTATTATTTGCGCGAGTATTATGGGCGGAAACTTTGAAAAAAAATTTATAGGTCGGATAATTTATTTTCGAGAAATTTTTACGATATTTCGGAGGTCGAACCCCTGGTGTGACGCTTAAGAACGAGAAACTCGAAAACAGTTGTAAAAACAACGACGACGTCTCGATGAATTTAATCGGGGGGGGGGAATAATTATTTCCAACACGACACTTACTTGGAATTGCATGGTGATTTTTGGTTGTTGTCTTGAGGGTTGTTTGTTTTGTATCGAATGATGCGACTGAAGACAGACGATTGACTGATGATCGCTGTTGGTCTGTCGGCCCCTTATATACGGTCAGTTTGACCATCCGACGTACGATTGTTATTCTCCACACACCGCCGACAATTATTACAACACCGTCGTCCGTGCCAAAACAATGACTTATAACTTAAATATATTGATGGTCTGATAACGAAAATAATATGATTTCACGTTACGTGCGACATTCACTTTTCGTCGCGAAACGTAATAACATGAATAAGCCCCACGACGTGAATCCGTTCGAAAAGCAACTTTTCGCCCAATATAGATTGGACTTTGAAAAAAAAACGAGCGGCATGTTAAGCATCCTATAAGTTTTAAAACGCGACATTATTATGGGTTTTTGACATTTATCACACGTATGATTATCGTTTCAAAAATATCATCTTCAGTAGCCTATATTAATGGCCGTTTTACGTGCACGCGTTTCATACGCGCGCGCGCGCGCGCTCTGAATTACATTATTTAAATTGGACGGTTTCACGTGGACACGTTTGATACGCGACGTGTTTTCGGATACGCGTCCTCGTACGAGAAACAATGGAAAGATGTCATAAAATAAAATAAATAAATATTATTTTTTTATAACAATTATTTAATCTCCTCTTTTTTTTTTTTATTGACTTTAAAGAGTTTTAAGTTAACCCAAACTAGCCGTGTAAATAGTCAATAACAATAATGAGAAAATTTTAAAATATCGTATTACAAAATATATCGTATTAACATATTTGATCGATATTGAAAATATTTATATTATATTATTATAGTTTTGGCCGGATGGGTAGCGAAAAATTGCCCGTTTCATGAATCGGACAAATTCACGTCTGGAGTGTAATATAGTATTATTATACTATAATAGTAAAATCGATATCGCATGATAGTGTTATTACACGGTCTGAAAACGTAAAACTAATCTATCGATATTCATAATTATTGCATTTCGTCTGAATATTATCCTGAGTATTGCTTATAATATGATAAAGAATTTTCGATGCTATGAAATTGATGACAATTTGTGTTGGGTTTTTTAAATTTTATGATATTGCTGTAAACGACGAAGAATATTGTGTATTCTAAGTATGAATATATATTTGTGCTCAATATTTAGCGACTGTTTAGTGTATACTGTATATAGCCACTCATTTGTCAGTGTGTACATTGACTTTATTCAAATTTGCTATCAGCTTAATTTTCTTATTTTTTTTTGATAATATGCCCCGTGTCGGTTTTCTGTTTTCGAATGACCAATCTGCTTATTATTGTTTCTAGGTAATCTCCAATCTGTAATAATATTACATTTTTGTATGGAATATAATGTAAAATGTAAAACGTTATAAACGGTTAAATATATTTTATATTATAACCAATCATCAACCTCAGATAAGTAGTTTCTGGTAGCAAATTTAATCTAGTTTGGTGCATACGGTTCAGCTCTTGAAATTTTCAACTGTTCTCAAAAAATCTAAAAAAAAAAACCGATGAAAAATATCGAAATTTAGGCCATATTGGTTGTCAACAAAATCAAATAATTTTTCCCGTCATAACTCAAAAAGTAGGTAGTGAACTTAGGGAGGGACTTGTATTTATTCTCGCCCTTTTTTTTTCATATTTTTTATCGAAATAAGTAAATTTATACATATTATTATATTTAATGATTGTAAAAATTATTAAGTGCTATAAGCCTATAAACGATTTAACATTTGATATTTTAAAACTCGAAACATTTGGTTGAACTGACGTTTAAAGTGTCCAATACAATTAAATATTTCTTTTATTTTGTTTAACCAATTTAAACAATTGGTTGAAATATTCGCTATTAGAACTATTATAATATTATTTTTATCCATCATCGAGCTCCACTTATTTTAAAGCTGGATTATTTAGAAATAACTATCAACATAGTGTAAGTCACTTGACAATTATTGAAGTCAACAATATTATCACATTAATAATTTATGATACACATATAAAAAAAAAATCGAATAGTAACCGAGTCAATACACTCGACATTTTCAAAAAAAAAAAAAAAATAATAAAATGTATATATATATATCGATTATTTAAGTGAAAACAGGACGTGAGAAATTGCATCACAAGGTCATCGTCGTAACAGCAATGGAAATACGTCTTGTAATAAACGTTTCGAACCTTATAAAATGCTCTAAGAATTCTTAATGTTTATAGAGTAATAATGTATTTATTTTTTTCTCTCTATAAATTGCATCTAAGTCGTTGACATTTATTTTTAGAATAAATGCGAATCGTCTTGACGTTTTGCGCTTACGATAAAGGAAAACGCCATACAATATTGTGATGTCTGTATATTTTTCTTATAAAAACGAAGAAAGTCTTCGAATTTTCAGAGGACTTAAACACACTCACACATTTATGGAAGCACTTTCGTCTTAAAAATCTATGATTTGTTATCGTAGTAAAATAGATACGAGTATCTGCATTAAACACACTTTTCCTTTTTTTAAATTTTCAAATTTACAGCTTATACGTATTGTCTCGTTCCTTCTAAATACATTCGGAACATAACGATTTGAATACTTGATAATATAATATATTGACGCAGCGTGAGCTCATTTCAGGGGCACCGTGATTCATACAAGAGTGGAAAAATTACTCACAATTTATTGTAGTTAAAAATATAAACAATTGTTTTACGTATAATATTACTTAGCATTTTCGATTTTTGGAAAATCCTTGTCTTCGATTGAATATTATGAGAGTTTGATCGATATTACTTTAGATTCAACATTGGTATCCACCTTCAGCGGCGATTTTTATTTTGAATTTTGGCCGAGTTTGAAAAATACCAGTTTTAAAGATTCTAGTAAAAAAAACGGCTACCAAAACCGTCTTAATCGTGTATAACCGGATTCAACTGTCACAAATCGAAGCAGACGTTGTCAAACTTTCCGAAAATAAGCAGCCTCAAAAATCTCACTGGTTCGGTTAGATTTTAAGATTCGTTTTTCACTGACAAAGCAGTTTTTCTGTCTCGTAATATTTCGTTTTCTTTGTTTTCAACTATAATTTTGTGATCTGTGTACATAATACGTTCGATAAAAATCGTTTAAATCGGTATTATCGATGAACACTATATAATATCATCGCGTTCCTCGTGGTATCATCATATGAAGTCCTTACCAAACTGGCCTAATCCAACGTCTAAACAATGTCCGATCGTGTTTTTTTAATAAATTTATCATTTAAGTTTTAAACTAAACGTTTCAGTCGATTACCTAGGACTCGAACTTGGTTTACACTGTCTTACATCAAGACGTAAGTACGACGATAAACCGTTTATTCATAAAAACTATTTTAAATAATAAACTAAGTTGTCCAAAAATACTCGAAAAGATAAACGGGTGTGTGAAGCAGCCATAATACTCGTTCCACGATTAATTTTCGTGTATCTTTTCGCTCTCGATCATACAGTTTTAACGAGCCTCTTAAGTCGTATGTTAAGACGACCGCAACAGTGTTGATTTCGACTTAAATTTTGAAAAAGGAATTTAAACTTCGCCGCTCGTGTCTAGGTTTCGGATGTGTTGACCAATGTACAATTTAAATTTAACGTTTATATCATCGTTCTCTAATGATTACTGTTCATATTTTATTTAGTATCATTTATGTACGCACTCTTTGCCCGAACGGGCGTTAATTATATTATTATTATATTAATAAATCTAACCTGTATAGAAACGACAAAGAGGAATAATAAAACAATTTTGTGACCGATTTTGCGAGAAAATTATTTATTGATTTTTTTTTTTTATTATTTACACTTTAACGAAACATAATATATAATATTATAAAATACATTTTGATCCTATTTATTGGATGTCCGTGATGTCAATTAAAAACCATTTGAGATGTCCTTTGCAGTTATCTCGTGCGAAAATCGAATTCGGTCGCGACCGCTTTCACGGGTAGTACGCAGAGTACGGAGAAGCCAAGGTCTTGGCCACGTAAGGGTAGGTCGTGTACGAGGAGACGTACGGGGAAGCGTACGGGGATGAAATCGCGTACGGGGCTGCGGCGTACGGGGCTGCGGCGTACGGGGAGGCCACGTACGGGGCTGCGGCGTACGGGGCTGCGGCGTACGGGGCTGCTACGTAGGGAGAGGCGGCATAGGGTGCTGCTACGTATGGAGAGGCGACCAACGGTGCGATCAAACCCCGTTTGCTCCGGTCGGTAGCTGCAGATTGAGCCTGTTGCGATTTGGTCTCTTCCGCGGCGACGACGGCGAAGCACACGGCCATGGCGAGGAGAGCGAATGACACCTGAAAAGAGATCATAGTAATATAAATATAACGTGGAAGCGATCAAATCGCATATTCCGTAGATATTTATTTTATTCGACCGATCGACATAGACCGAGAAAATTGTGAGAAAATTAAACCGTCGACCCGGTATAATACGTATATATATCCACTACGAATGATAAATTTCAAACGGATCGCTCCCGAACACGCTTCTTACTTGGAATTGCATTTTGGTTTGTTTAGTCGAGCTTGTTGGTTGCTTGGTGCGAATAGATGACTGATGGCAGACGGACGATGATGAACTGATACTGACCGTCGGTCGGGCGGTCTGTTTTATACCGTCCGTTTGGCCTAGGTTTGGCGACGTCCGATTACCATTCCAAACACAATATTCACGTCCAATTACAAAACAGGCGTCGGTGCCAAAATATCGAACAATCATAATGGGATTGTATTGCGTGTTATTGTAAAGTTCAATTATTGAAATCGAAAAGATCTTTGAAATCGCTGTTTGTAATGCGTTTCGCTCGCTAGATCGGTTGTCACTATTGTACATATTATACTACCTACGTAATAAAATAAAATATTCGTTATTTTTTGGATGCTATTTTTCCCAGTATTTGTCGTCCCGGTTTTCGCGATTAAGACCTTGTTTTCAGTTTGAGAGTATATCTTTTAAAAAACGTCATCGTTTATCAATTATTTCAACTGTGATTTATCGAATAAATGTAAATTATTGTAATAATGAAAGTTTGCGCAGTCGAAAAAAAGAGTTTCGATGTATAATTTCGGAAAGTATTAATTTTTTTGCACCATTTTTATAAAACAGTTAAGTCTTTATTTACTTTATTGTATATCTACAAAATAACTGTCGTTAAAAATTCTCATTCAAGTCAATAAAAAAAAAAGAAGAAATTTACCAGAAAGTCGCCGAAAAAATTGAAAAATCTTGACGAAATCAGTTATTTCAACGATTTAGATGAACTACCCCCCTTCTTAGCTCAGGGTTGTTTTTTTTTCAAAGCAATAGTACATCAGTTTCAAATTTAAAAAACTAATTTTTCTAATATCGATGAAAGTAAAAAAAAATTCACCGCTATAGAAATCAAAACCGAATACAGTTAATCGTCACAATTTTATTTAAAATATGGTTTTAATTTTATAACATTATGTTTAGTGTCTTATTCTTATTGATCTTATCTATCTATGCAATTTATGCACCTATTTTAGCCTACTTATCAATCGACCAGTAGGCAATGCATAGTACACTTTTTTTTCTTTTTTTTTAATCGATTATCTAGGCGATGATTGTTAATTGTCGATAATTATAGTATACTTATTAGTATCCTTTTTACTTATTAATATAGTTGTCCGGTCACTATCGGATGAATCTATACGGAATAATGTGTTTTCTGAACACGAAATGGATTTCATTTTAATTGGCGAGCATTACATTTTAAATCGATAGTGAACGATTCGTTAAAAATTCACACCCAAGGTCCCGGCAGTATAATTTCTAGTACATACGAGTATGTGAAAAAAGGGATACCTTTCTGTTATTTTATTTAAAATTTCGTATTCGGTATGCCTCAAGGTTTTGGTTTTCGTATCGAACGCGGATCCTGGAATATTGTCAATAATCATAATAGAAGAATTGATTAAAAAAAATAAACACCTACCGAAATATTTCAATAAACCTATTACGTTAGCTCTTCGAGTTATTATTACACGCATTATAATATAGGCGGACCGCGCCACGTCCATAAACGTCATTCATATGTACGCGCGAATCATTTATTATTCAACGATGGTCGTCGGATAAACATAATAACTGTTCTATATTAATATTACGTTTGAAAGTGGCCATCGGAGTGTGGAAGGAAATAACTCGAACGGAATACCTACTACTCGAATAATATTATTATATTATATTGGACGACGACTACGAGCTGTAGTTTGTGCTGACACAGTTGTGTTTTGAAAACTTTGCCAAAAAAAAAAAAGCCAATAATCAATCGGTAGTGGTCAACAAATTATCGGAATGAGTAATTTTATAATAACTTTCCCTATTGCGGGGGAAAAACACGTGTATTTTTTTTTTGAGTTTCTCCTTTCTCGTTGGTGAGACTAGAAGAAAAAAAAATGGAATATTATTTCTACTCAAAATATTTTTCATATAATCGAAATTTTATATGAAGTAAATGAAAAATTCGAAATGATTTCATCGAGGGGCACCATTAAATCACTTTTGTTATTGGTCTATTTCTCGATTAAAGAAGTAACGAAACGTGTTACGAAAAAAAAGAGGCGAATGGTTATAATGTTTATGTACAAGTTGAAATTATAAAAACATATTTCGTTTAGAAATTATGACCGAAATAAGTACATATTATAATTTCCCATATAACTTTCGAAAAACCGAATTTGTTTTATAAAATTTAAACTTTAAAATACACACACGACGTGATAAAATAAGTTTATTTCGAAAGTTTCTCCAACTATGTTTAATTTTCACACACGGTTTTACGTACACTTGTTTTATAAAAAAAACGAATTTAAGTAGAAATCTAAAATTTATTTTTATAAATATCTTATGACAAAAAATTAGGCGAGAGTAAATCTTTCTATTTCTGGTAGCGCATACTATTTTTCGGGGCCCTTTCCCGACGAGATTATTGACTTAAATGAGTATTATACTTATTAGAAAACAATTATACTTGGGCAACGGTACAATAATTACGATATCAAACAATAATATTATTTTCTTTAAACGTATTTCTAAAATAAATTGTATCATTTATTTATGATTTGTGAATCTTTTAACCATTATACGTATATATTATAAAAGACGAGTTTCACTTTTTACACGCCGAAATGTTATATGTATTTAGTCATTCGTTATAATAATATAAGACCACGAGAGGTTTTTTTTTTTTATCACTTGAGTATTTTAAAAGTAATAAAATTGTATTTTGTTAAATGGATTTCGCTTTAAGGGCCTCGATTTTAAAGTTTTTTAAAGATTACCAAGAACAACTGCCCTCGCTTTGTCCGCACGCCCACGATGCTTGCACATTGTTTTCAGATGTTTTATACTTAGAATACTGCAAAATTTAATATTTTCACGAAGCGAAACGAATTGTGTATTGTAATAAAGACTTAAAATATATTACATCTTGGAATATTAGTCGTATAGATATTAAAACCGTTTTTCTAGTTCAATGATTAATATTGTTTGTTTCCTCAATCTTTTTGAACGTAACGATTGAACTCTTCGTTTTTACCATATTCTCGCTTTTTAATCCGACGCGTAATGACGAGCCCCGATAACGATCGGTAAGTTTCTCGTGTGGGGTGGTCCGGCGGTCCGGAGACGGGAAATTAAAATGTATAAAGCGTTTGCGTTGTGCGGACAAATCGTCGTCATTGTGCGACCATAACATGTCATCATTATTACGTTTCGTAGCTGTTTCATCAATGTCTTCTGCGTGCCCTTCAGAAAGCCTACGTGCAATGCCACTGGTGCGAGTAGTATTACATAGTAATAATGATATGCGCGCGTGATATATTATAATCGATGAAATTATGTATTTCGACGGTGTGGCGGCGGATGTGATACGATTTCGATTTCGTTTCAACAGGACGCGCGAACCAACAAGACCGAGGTCGCGGATATCGCGTAATATATTATGTACATCGTAATAATAAACGGTTAAACGGTGTCGAACGATTATCGTTGCAGTATATAATAATAATTGTGTGAAAAATACGGTCTTCGTCGTTTCGTGTTTGCACAGAAAACGTATAAATATTTGTTCGTTGACCGACAAATAAACGCACGGAAAGATATTATATTCTTTCCTGTCAAACCACCATCAAAGTTCAACGTCCAGCTACGGCATATTATATGTATACAGCATACACCTATGCGTGTGTAAGTGCTCGAATACATTTTTTATGAGTCGGTCGGTTTTGACTGTTTTAATAAAGCACTTTACTAAATTATATTTACACTTAAAAACGTATACATATTTTTCATGGGTCGTCGTCGTTTCGCGCAACCCGAGTTTAAACGCCTAGGTGTTCGATAAATAGATAATCACAAAGTAATCGATATTCAACGATATAAATATATACTCGAAAAATACACGTCTTGTCTAATTATTATCGATTAGAGGTGTCACGCCGCCGTCGAGTGACTTACCCATATTTATATTCATTAATATTTTTTACGTACACGGTAAAATGTGTACGTCCAATTATTATTAGCGAATAATAAATATATTATTAATCATCAATACACAATATTCGTCCCATGTCACGGCGCGTCATCGTATATTGCTCGTGTAATTAATACCACACTCAAAGGACACTGTTAAGTGTTCAGAAAACCAATTAATAATAACGCGAGTTAATGCGATCGAATGATTTTACGATTCAAGAAAACAATGTGCCAAACAATCGTATGACATAACATTTACATCGATTTAGATGTCACGTACTTTATTTCGGAAATACTCAAATTGTTTATTTTTTCACTGTGTTATGCTAAAATTCACACAGTAATAATAAGTAAATTTTGTTTTTTGTAAATAAGACGAGAGCCACCCGTGGTATAAGTTGTATAATAAACTATTACCATTGATTATAAATACTAGTATTTATAATCAATGCTATTACCTAAATACAATATATTTTTATGGAAATAAAGAACATTTCTAGAAATTAGCACTCTGATGACTTTGAGTTTGCCCCTTTTATGACAAGTCACTAAGTGACTTAATTGACAGAGCCTAATATGACGTATACATATTTGAACGGTAACAAATGTATGTTTTATTAGAGTATTGTCGTCGAAGAAACCGAAAAAGAAAGAGACGACGTGCTGCGGCAGAAACGCACTGGACAAAAGCGTTACGAGTTCGACGCGGTGTTCGGTGAAGATTCTACTCAGGTAAAAAAAAAAAAAATGAAAATAACTAACACTTATGCGCTTATGAGTAATAAACCCGTAGACTTGTTCAGAAAACGATACGAAAACCGTGTGTTCAATATTATAGGTATGTAATTGAGAAAAAAGGACGAAAAAGCGATTTGTCAAATGCGTAGTTTTTCCACCTACCTTTATATATATTTCATTGGAAATGCTAACGTTTGTGTCTAATATGTTATCGGAATTTTTTGGTTCAAGGACGAAGTGTACGAAAAAACGACGAAAAGCTTAGTGAAAGACATACTCGTCGGTTTCAACGCCACCGTTTTCGCTTACGGGGCGACGGGCAGTGGCAAAACCCATACGATGGTGGGACACGGCGGAGAGACGGGCATCATGGTCCGAGCCATCAGCGATTTGTTCGACATAGTGAGCAAAAACGCGTACCGATACACGGTGAGTAAAACACGGACGATGAACACGCTAATTTACTACGCATTATGTCAGTGATCTCATAGTCGAATTATCTACGACGGGCCGTATAATTTTTCAAAAAAAGTTCGCGGGCCAAATTTCAAGTGTCCTCTGTTTTTTTACCTATACGCCGCTAAAAACTGAAGACAAAATGACAAAATCCATTTATCCAAATGACTTATTATTATTATGAAATTATTCTTACTTATTATACTTACTATTACCAGAATTAATTATATAAAAATATAAACAAAGTAGTCGTTTATTTCACTTATTATCACTGCATTATATAATACTGAATACTTATAATATATTGTTGTGTGCGTCTGCGCCTCCGGACATGCAGCTTGCGCGCTTGTTTTTCACATTCGATTTACTCTTCGAATGATTATCCGTTTTAGCGATATAAATATAAAAGCGACGATTTCCTTACATTAATATCATTTCCTCGGTCGTTTGTTCTTTAATCGTGTGACAGTTGAGTAATAATATAGTATCGCTGTACCCGTCGGATTTCGACGTAATTACATAACACTTGTGCGCAAGTGAACATTGAACGGTTTTTCACATTCTCGTCGTTCAACTCGCTCCGTCAAACGTTTTGGGAATAACGTATTTCTAGAATCCGAGTGAAAACAACGACTGACGTTTATCGTGCCTGTGAAATTTCGCAAACGAGTTTTTTTTCTTTGATTTTATTTCTAATTCGACTGCCCACAGTGTCATGCGTCGTGTACGGCGTCGTATTACTTAAAATCGTCACTAACACAAACCAATTTAGAGCTACTCTTTTACGGTAAATTTATAGAGCTTGGCGATTTCAAAATACACTCGATTATTATTACACTGTTTCCACGATAGTAGACCACAAGGCCGTGTATGTATACTCGAAACATTATGAAAACGTTATAAATTATAACGTATATTTTAAAATTTTGACTCAAAAGTCGCCGAGCTAAGTAAGTTTAGTTCGTTCCGAAAATTTCAACATAAATGGTGTTTATAAAAAAAAAACAGCTGTAAAACGATATCACGACTTTTAAACAGAGTTTTTTTTTTATACAAAGTGTTTTTTACGCGGAGTTTGGCGGAGTGTTTTCGTCGGGATTCATTTCATCGCAATATAAAACCGGAAGTTATATATTATACATTGAGCAATATTTAGAATTCACATTGAGAAAATATGTTTTATTTATTTACCAAGTTATGAAAATATCACATAATATTATAATATATTATGAGTTTGATTGAAATATACTAAATATCTTAAATTATAAATTCTTAAATGTTTCTAAATCGCCAGACATTTACTTAAAGAACATCTACGCCTCCTATATTAGGTATTATTCATAATGATTTATGTATAATATGTATTCGTTTCTAATAAAATTTATAAATATTAAAATAAAAATACCGCGGTTTTAGCGCGTTTTAATACCTGCGGTATTATCCTCATATAAAGTTGTAAATTATAATAAATTGTAACCGATTGCTTATTATAATGATGAAACGATTATATTATGTTGTCAACCGTAATGTTTGTACGTGTACGCAGGTGAAAATGTCGTATTTAGAAATTTACAACGAGAACATCCGCGACCTTTTGAACCCGACGTCGGGCTTCCTGGAACTCCGAGAAGACACGTCCAGGAACCGGAACATTCAAGTGGCCGGACTCTCGGAAGTCGTGGTGATCTCCATCGACGAAGTAATGGGGCTCTTGCACCAGGGAAACCGGCAGCGGACCGTGGAGCCGACGGGTGTAAACAAGACGTCTTCCAGGAGTCACGCGCTGCTCAGCGTCACGGTGTGCAAGGCGTCCAGAACAGCGACGGCGGTGCGCCAGGGCAGATTGTTCATGATCGACCTGGCGGGGTCCGAAAGAGCTAGCCAAACCAAGGTACGGCATAAACCAGTTGTTTGTTGATCAAAAAAAAAAATTAATAAATAATAGATAAGCATGCGGGCTGCATAATGCAGCACAGATGCATTTTGTTAATTTTTTGTAAAACTAATCGATTACATTTATATTGTCCGAAGTTATTCGAGTACAATCGAGTTATCTCACCTATAACTATACGTAACTATATTTGTAAGCTGCAATTCGACGGTTACGACCTTTGTTATTTTTCAAATAAAAAAAAAAAACCCTCTTTTTTTACGACGATTTAAAAATTAATTGAGTTTGTTGGGTACGAGAGTGGACGAAAAAATTATTCGTCCGGTTGAAAAAAAAAAATAATACTCACTATAAATAAGTCCTTCATAAGGACTGCATGTCGAATGGTAATTGGGTCGTGGAAACACGCGATATCAACAACACACACACACACACACGAAATATACATAATACAGTACGATTTATTTCATCGTGTGGTTTTCTTAGAACCGAGGAAAACGACTCAAAGAAGGGGCGCACATCAATAGATCTTTGCTGGCGCTGGGTAATTGCATAAACGCCCTGAGCGGAGGCACGAACCCGCGATTCGTCAATTACCGCGACAGTAAGCTCACCCGCCTGTTGCGGGAGTCGCTAAGTGGAAATTGTCGGACCGTTATGATCGCTCACGTTAGTTCGGCGGCGTTGCATAAGGACGAGACCAGGAACACGTTGATTTACGCCGCCAGGTGTGTACATTGTACCTATGTTCTAATAATTGTCACCCGGGGACATGTTTTGATCGTTTTAAGGGAAAAGGGTATGGAATTTCATAGTTTAGCATTTAGCACTCATATTATGTAGTAGTGAAAAGTTTGAAAAAACGCCCTGTATTACACGGATAGTGTACACGTAAGTATAAACATTGGTTTTACGCCCCCCGACTTGAAACCCACGTGTTTCAAGGATTGACTGATTATATTTGATCGCGTTTTCCGCCACACAGAGCCAGCGGCATTTCGCACAAAGTCGAGCGCAACGTTCTGAACGTGTCCTTTCAAGTAAACCAATACAGGTCGGTCATAGCTGACCTGCGCAACGAGATCTCCAGGCTCCGGACCAAACTAGACGAGGGTCGTACCACAAAGCCTTCGAGCGGCCAACACGGCGACACGCCCGTCAATCAGATCCGGGACCAGATAGTGGGCACGTTTCGCGAACAAATGAAGCTCAGGTATACGTCATAATATCGCCTGCCTGGTTATTACGTCGTCGATTCCGGTCGTCTACGTACGTATATAATACACACACAGTCGTACGATAATCTATGACGACGTTTCAGGCGCAAACTGATGGACATCGACGGACACCTATTGTCGCTGGGCGTGGAAGCCGAACGACAGCACCAGATCATCAGCCAATGGGAGTCTAGAAACAATAAGCTGTACTGCCGGAGGACCAGCAGCCAGCGCAGACCGAACACAAAGGGTTCCAACAATAGCACTACAAGTGAGATAATATTATAAGATATTATATGTATATCAAATGTTATTATAAATAATAAGCGTGCACACGGCGGTCTGAGTGACTCGAGATGAGTGGAGGGACGCCAGCGTTTTTAAAAACACTTCGAAAAATCAAAATAATAAACACGACCGTAACAGGTATACATCTCTATGTTAGTGTAAAACGTTGCGATTTTCGCGAAAAACATTCGACGATCTTTTTGTACATACAGCTTTGCCCCGTGCGCGGAAATATTTTCGTTACTATTATAATATAAGGGGGATGTATTATTTTGGACGAAACAAAATCCTGTTTTGTAAAATTGATTTTTCAAATGTACGATGAAACTTGATAAAAATTAAAATAATTACTACACAACGTACACTGCGATAACCGATTACCGACGCGATCTCCGCAGACACGGCAGAGTCGTTTGACAACGATCAGCTGAACATGCATCAGGCGTGGTCGGACCTGAGCTACATCGAACACGAACAAGAACGGTACGTGGCGCTCAGATCCAAGACGGTGAGCGAATTGGACGCGGTGCGACAGCAAGCGGTGGCCCTGGAAAACGTAATGACGACGCGGCGGTTGTTGCGGCGACAACATTGTGTATTGTGTGTTTTTTTCGTGTGTTTCGCAGAACCTGCCGAAACGTTTGGATTCGGAAACGGAACGCGAGCTGCTGTCGCTGATATGCCGCGTGCACGAGCTGGAAGCCGACAAGATGGCGTTGCAGGGAGAACGCCTGGTCGAGTCGTACGAGCTGCGCCGCAGGGGAGACCTGTTGCACCGGATGCACCGCCAACAACGCATCACCGACGACATAATTACGAAACAACGGCAGATCATCGAAGGTGTGTACAAAAATATGTCATGCGGCGTCATCAGTTTTTCTATGTTTTTACTATTAATAATTAGTCTACCTATTACCGTGTTTCATTACTGCGAACGAGTGATTTCGATTGAATTTGCTCGACCCCTTCACGTGTGCCGCATTAGGGTTGAAAATTCACCGCGGAAGACTGGTGTTTTGCTGTTTTTTAATTTCATTTCAAAACATTTACATAAGAGTGTATGGAACAGAGGTGGCGCGAATTTTTCTCACGCGCTAAAAATTACCCGATTTGTTTTTTTTTTTTCGTTTCTCGCGTGCAGCCATTAAGTCATGAAAAATATAATATATGTATATGAGGAAAAAAAACGTATTCGTTCAAATGTTTTTTAATGTATTTTTTTTAGTAAACAAATAAGAGATTTAATACGAGTAATAGTGCTGTGTACAGTGTACACTACCTATTAAAGTTTATTCGTTTGTTTGATGTGATTTATTTTTGCCGTACACTCGATGCCAATTATTTTATATTCGGTTTAGAGTTCGTAATTTTCAATAAAAATACACGCGACACCGTCGTCGTCGTCGTCGTCGTATTCGTCGTTTTCGAGTTTAAACATTTTATCTATTTTTTCGCGTGCCACGGATTTGCCGTCCCCGGTATTCGGAACATTCGGCGTTGTAGAACTCGGGATTATATCTCTAAATCTCATTTTCCGAGTAGATTCCTTGGTAAATCTACAGGCTCGTCCTCATAACCAGAGCCCGGTAAAGCCATAAAGCCTCTAGAAGGAGTTTTAATAATACTGCTAGAGAATGCATTTTCATTTTCCAGGTCAGAACATGCCGTTGCCGACCGATCTGAAAGAACTTTACCGGTCGTATCAGCAAGAAATACACGCAAACTCGTATAACTCCGACGTCAACGCCATACCTTTAACTTCTACCATGCAGTCAATCGACAAGAGGTATTGAAGTATTATGTGTACACCATTAATGTAATGTAATACATTACACCATAGATTAAAATATATACATCGATTTTTATACGTTTCTGGTGCAAAAATCACGATTAATTTTTAGTGAATATAGTCCTCCTCTCATTAAAAAAAAAAAAGAAAAAAAGTCCCCCCCCTCACCACTTAAACCATTGGATAAAGGTAACACATATCGCATCCCCGATAAAATAAAAAATAAATAAAAATGACCTAAGCTATAATTGGACATTTCTTAATCTAACGAAGCGAAAACATTTTATAAAAGATTTCAAAACTATTTTTAGTTAGATTTAGTCAGATTTCTAACTAAATAACCATCCAAATATAGTAACTCATACTAAACTTGACCACTGCCGCCCTACCTGCAGGCAATCCCCCGAGACGCCCGAAGCGTAAGTGGTGTCGCGATCTCTTAAGATAAATTAAACGAAAAAAAAAACCACAGAAAGTGCCATCGTTGGGTGGCTTCTATCGTAAAATTTTCCATGTCAAACAATGTAACTCTCATCAAACACGCTCATTGTGTCTATAGTCCGATACAGATCGTGTATTACGTGTAAAAATAAAAAAATCACTACTTACGATAATAATATTAAATGACGAAACGGGCAGCGCTCTCTGTTGAGACATCGTTAAACTAAATAAATTGGTTGCCATTTTCCCTACACCCATGGTCTATCTATAGTATATTATATTTTAATCTATGATTGTACACAATACGTATGAATACAAAAAGTAAGGGTACTTTTGGATAAATAATAATATGTGTTTTTATCGTATTTTATTTGTATATAAAAACGTAATCGTTTAAAAAACATTATCTCGAGTAAGTACCTCGATGGTCCAACGGGTCAGAGGGTGTATGTGGACAGAAAATTATATAATATGTCACTAAAATGTCAACTGCGAACTATTATTGACGAATAGTTGTATAAAATAACACCTTTAATATTTTCACATTTTTACCTGTTATTTCCATAATACACGTCTTGTTGTGTATTTGCAGTTTTGAGAAAACGACCATTGACGACAGGCCGGACCAAAAAAGGTATGCCACGACGTCGGCGGCGGAGAGTCGTAATCAGCCGATAATAACGTCGGATTCGAGACTCGGCACAAACTCGAGGTAAATACACATGTTGTTAGACGTACATATTTTGATTAATCATACCTAAGAGAACGTGCAGTTCGTTACGGGGGGCGCGCTCAGAAGATTCGAGCGGGTTAATACGGTGTCACGAGTAAGATTGAGCGAGCCCCGCGTCCCGTAGATTTTTGAAAATTTAAATTGTATTACACATTGTATTACACATATATACTAAATTTTTTTACGCCTATGTACTTTTATTGGTCTTATAATCGTTACAATCGACGACGGCACTGCGCGCTTGTTGTTTCAGTAACGAGAGCTTGGCGGGCTTCGAGTGGGAAAAGGATCCCGGCAGTTTGCCGCCCATCAATCAGTCTGCCACTGCGCAATCCAGAGACGAGATCCCGTCGCCCGTCCCGGCTTCGGTGCTGTTTCCTCCGATCTCCAATCGGTTTCGTTAAGGTTTCTTCCTAGCCACCAGCATCCTTAAGAATTCCATCTCCTAGAACCGCGGACACACGTCGTAATATTTATTCTTTTAGTATATACCTGTCGCGGCGCGCGCGTACTGCCGTTTTATTTTTCTCATGTTATCATAATATCTACCGTCGACCGAATGTGAGACCTGCAGCAATTTTTTCACGTCGTTCTTTGTGTCTCGTGTGAGATTATTCGTTCGATAAACGAGAGAGCATAATATTATTATAATAACAATACAATACTATAATACTCCACGGACGTAGTTATAATAAGAGGGAAGTATAGCGAGACACTGTGCCAAGGGTCAGCGAAAAGTTTTTCGGGCCGACGTTTTTCTAATATTTTTTTAAAATTTCAATCGATTTAGAAGACGCGCCACTGGTGTAAAGTTACCTTAATTTTATCGAGGGTGTACGTGCATTTTTGTGGATAAAATAAAACCGGCTCCGTACGAGTAAAATCAAATCCGTCTCTACGTTTAGGTACTATTATTATAATATTTACTGATCGACAACTAACGATAGTAGGACCGTATAGGGCTGCGAATCGGATGCACTAAAAAAAAAAAACTTTGGAAACGCGTTTAAAATCTGAAAGAAAAACGCTAAAATTCTCAATGCATAATTATTTTTTTTCAAAAAGAAACCGTATTCGTATCGATTTCAGTTTACACCGATTAATTTTATAAGTAGGCGTACGCATTACGCGCAAAGTATGAATTCCGTAGAAGTTTACGTCGACTTTTATAATTATTAAAAAACAAAAAAAAAATGATTCGGGTCTATGACAATGTCGATACGTTCCGAGAGAAAGGGGTGTTTCTCCTTCAACTATTCGCGTGTGTTGGCACGCAATATTTTTTTTATCTTCCCAGCATATTAATGGTGTCATGTATTATGTAACACGAGTAGGTAATCGTGAAAGACGAGTGAAATGGCACTTTCGATAACCGGACTTGAATAATATAAATTATAAATCGCAAAAACTTGAAAACTTTTTTTTTATCAATTTTATACATACGCCTACGAGTCTATAGCTGGGCCGACGCGAGTAGGGTAGTATATAACGATTACCCACTCAAAAAATATTTATCGAATCGATTAGAGACGAAAATAATGATTATTTATTTTTTTATAAGTGCAATTTATCCGACGACGACAAAACATATTAAATTATTAACAATAATATTATTTAGACGATAATGTATAATGTTTTGTGTACAAATTCATACGTGACAATTTCACAAAATTTTAAAATACATATAGTTAGATAGGTAGTGTTTAATACTGTAACGCTCTGTTTGTATTTTTGTGTTGGCCAAAAAAAATGAATTAGTATTTGTAAATAAAAATGTGAGAAACAAAGAAGCGAGTTTAGAGAGTGGCGAATTTCATGCTCCGTTTATAAATTTTGTCATCTATAAATACCAAAAATATGTATCGATAACCTACCTGCATGGCTATACACATAATACATATTATATTATATATATATTTATGTCCATCTATATAGAATTGTACGAATTGTTTTTATTATAAAGTCGATAAAAATACTCGAACACACCACAATATTGAAATGAAAATTAATGTTATTTTGAATAATACGAGTATAATATGTAACAATAAAATCAAATTGATCGTGTATTTTTATTTTATATTGACATATTTTATTATTTGAAGCGTTATATTATTATATCTACTTTCGTTTCCTTTATTCGATAAAAATACAAACAAATGTGGTAAGTACGTATTTTTTTCCACAAAACCATGTCATACTTGTGTTATTGTTAAGTTTCAAACACGTTAAAAGACATGATTATAGTGAAAACTAGACGACTAATGAAAATACTCTTTTGACTTCAGCCCAAAATTGGACTGTTTTCAATTTTTATTAAAGTTTAACTTTCAAATGCCTCTACCGAACAATATTAAATAAACGTCACTTACCACACTCGCGCACTGGACCACATATTTTATATATGACTAGCTGAATCTACTCGTCGTTGCCGTGTTTAAGTATAAAAATGTATGTAAAACATTCTGTTCATTCTATTCAAATAAAAATTAATTAATATTTTTGAAATAATATCTTATATATATATTAATTTGTTATTTAAGACAATTTTATTATCAATGTTTATTTGTATTATAGAGTATGTACGAGTATATACTTAATTTCAGAAAAATCGGAACAAAAAAAGTTCCGGCCAGGCGAATTTTTCTAGTTTCACCTCTTTCACCCCTTTAAACCCCCTTTAAGAGTTGAATTTCACAAAATAAAGTTTATAGACAATGTTTATTTGTATTATAGAGTATGTATACTAACTTTCAGAAAAATCGGAACAAAAAAATATTTACCCCTTTTAACCCCCTTAGGGGTGGAATTTTCAATAATCCCTTCTTAGTACGCGTCTACGTCATAACAGCCATCTTCATGCCAAATTTCAACCCGATCCGTCCAACGGTTTGAGCTGTGGGAGGATTTCAAGAAAAAGCTCGTTACAGTTATATACGAGAAGAGATATGTTATAATAAGAACTGTTGAAAAACACTTTTTTTCCATGACAAGTTTTAAATTTTTTCCATATTATGAGTTTTGTTGTCATAATCCTTATCTATTAAATATTTTTTATAATGCTAATATTATTATATTATTACACACAACTCTATTTTAACGATAATACTCATAAATACTAAGCAGAAACCTATTTATATTTCAATTAAATCTGATTTCATAATACTGTTGCATGTCAATCGATATTTGACAGGACAAATCTACAATACAATTAAAGGATTTTTTTTTCTGATGAATTTACAGAGTAATACATATTTTAATTTCTAATAGATTTTGTAATTTTTTTTTTTTTTAAATCAAAAATATATTGACCTACTAATAAAGGTTAAGCATTTATTTGTAGAAAAACGAATCTCTAAACAATTGAACTTAAGTTAAAAACTTATTTACTCGAGCATAATACAATTTATATTTTTATAATATTATTATTAGGCTAGGTTCACATGGAGAGCGTTAAACGCGCGTGTTTAACGCTCTCTGTGTGAACCTAGTCTTATTATTAAATTATGATAATATGAATAACAACAATAAAGCTTTTAATCGCTATGAAAACCTATAAAAATGTAATAACAATCGATTAATTTTTATCATGACACAACGGTATTATTTTTAATTTTTTTGAACATCATAAAATGCATACAGTCATACATGTAACACACAAATAAATAAAATAATATCATAATTCACATTTTTAATCAATTCATAATTTTCGAAGTTATGACTTATACAAAAAATCGTTAATAACTGGTAAATAAATACATATTAAATTAGTGTCTAGATTAAGAAAGAAAAAAAAGTGAACTTTTTAATTTTTGAAAAAAAGATCTAAATAACTTAAATCTTAGTTAAATTAAGTTAATGCACTACAATAACAAAATTAAACAATTTAAAAAAAAAATGGTAATTTATAACAACTTGACTGATCGATTAAAAATAAATAAAATAAAGGACACATTTTTTTTTCTCAATATTTTCAAGATTTACTACTTATTGCATAAATTTGATCGATTTGGTGATTTATCAACTATATAAAATTAATGGTAAGTATGAACTTTCTAATTTGATTAATGTCAAGAATATGATCAAAATCCTTTTATAAAAACATTTTGTTTGGGAATGTCTTTAGTTCTTAACTAACTCTGGTAAACAAATTAAAACAAAATATACTTCAAATATGTAAACGATTCCTTATTTAAAGACAATTGTAAAAAAATTAACAAAATTTAAGATCCAATAAAATTTTATATTCAATAATTTAATTTTAGACTAGAATCGAACCCAAATGAGAATTATTTGTATTCAGTATTATTATTATGGCAACAGTAATAATATCTCATTCTATGGATGAAAGGCTTTGGAATCAGGAATGTTAATATTTAATTAACAAATTCAAAAAATTGGCAACCTTTGGAAGCTCAAATTATAATTTCATCAAACAAGAAATAATATTTGTTTGAGAAATATGAAAATTAATTAAAAACTATAAATATATGTAATATTGATTCGTTGATTCTCAATCACATAAATATAAAATAAAATTCTATAAAAGATTTTCAGATTCAAAAGGTTTTTTTTACATAGGCAGGTGCCGTGGAAACATCGCGGCTTTAAATAACCAGTCAGAGATCTATTAAAATTATTTTATAAAAAAAAATGCACAGAATCTCTACCTAAGTAATTTTTTTTAAAAAAATTAGTAATTACTAAAAAAATTGTTTAAAAAACACAATTGAAAATTACATTTATTTTATACAATCAAATTATTGCTTATCATTGTGGGATTTAGAATTGAGAATCAATAGGAACGCCTATTCATTATTGAGCTGTTAAGGTTGAGAATCAAATATAATTCAAATTAGAATTGAGAAAATCAATAAAATAAACCTGTATCCAAATGAAAGTTTTGGGAAGTGTTTAGTTTGAACAGATTGAAAATCAAAATTGATTCTGTAAATTAATTAAAGTAGAATTTGTAATTGGCAAAAAACAGTAATAAACCAATCTAAAGGTAGGTGTCCACTTGAGATTAAATAGTCACGAGACTGCTCTCGAGACTATTTAATCTCAAGTGGACACCTACTTTAATTCAAGTACAATAGTTAATTAACTGTGTAGTATCTATCAATAAATAATTTCTTTGATATTATAGGATTAAAATTTTTTTTTTTGATTTTGTTATGAATGTTATTGCTTTAGTCAAAAAATACTTTAAGTTACCTACATTCGTTAGATTTAGTTCACAAATAATTTTGAAAATTACGATTAATTTTCACTGGCAAATAAATAAATAATAAGCTATCCCCTCTAAAATACTATGTTTCATTAAAACCTATTTGAAATAATTCTTTTATGACAACAATATTGATATCTAGAGCAAGAAGCAAATATGTCATGAACAGATTATAAAAACCGATTATTAAACGTAAAAATCATATTATTCCCAAGAGCGAACTCAATGAAAACACTTCACATCCCTACACTGTTTTATCAGATGTTTTGAAGTAACCAAAGTTCAATCTTAATTGTTCCAAGAAGACAAATGTAAGTATTGTTTGAGGAGCCAATCTCACAAACGCTGGGACATAACCCTAAGAAAAACAAAAAAAAAATTCAAAAATAATTAATGTTCTTTTTACAGAAGTAATAAATAAACGTACTTTGAAAAATCCCATGGGGCCGAGTTTTGCAGTATATCTGACTAGATCAAGTGTACCCTGAAAAACATTTTCACATAAAAACGGAACACATTTAACAATTCAACTCCATCAGTTTGTATTTATACATACTGCAAATTCTCCAGGTTTAGCATTCATTGCTCTGGTTTTTAACACATCTAATGGTTGAGTAAGAGTTGTCGCAACGGCACCCTGAAAATGTATTAAATAATAAAAATAAAGTATGAATTTATTTACGGTTTGACTTACAGCAGTGAGACTTGACAGAAAATGTGTTGTAGAGTTATCACCAAAATATCCAGAGGCTAATAATAACTGTTTCACTTGATCGTAGAACGATAGTTGTCCAACAGTCATTAGAACGGCACGCATTGTAGCTGTTGTTGCGCCAGAAAACAATCTAGGAAATCCTTCTTCTCGCCAGACTCGCACGAAACCATCAAAAGCATGCTTGTAACTAAAAACATCGAGCAGTACAATGAAAACATTTTTGTATACAGTAAAGCTAGACGTTATCAGGTTTAAGTATATGGATATTCAACATCTCATTTTCCTTTCGTTTTATTAGGTTTTCTGTGCTTAAAAGTAAATTAATTATTAGTGATTATTCATAAGCCGAGTTTAAACTCTAGACTTAAAATATTTAAATCATATTATACAAGGTTACAGGGAATTAAAATATCTAACATATAAAAGTTTTTTAACTCATTCATAGTGAAATCTCAATAATTAAATTTTGTTATTAAAACACACGTACATAGAATAAAGAAATCCGATTAGTTTTTAATTCTTTTTAGTCGATTGATAAAAATAATTTGATTATAATACAAAAGGCATAAACAATTCCATTATAATATATTATAATTAACTAACATATGATAATATAATTAGAACTTTTTGCTATAGATAATCTTCTATATGCATAAAAATCAATTGCCGCATGTATGACATCTCATCGCTTGAGAACGGCTAGATTGATTTAGTTGATTTTATTTTTTGTGTGTTTGTAATTGTCAGGACAAGGTTTGTATGACAGAAAATGTTTGGAATATCTACCGGAAAGGTCGGGATGTTTTTGAAATCTGAGTATGAATTTGTCACGAAAACAAGAAATAAACAACCAAAATGAAATCTCAGTTGTTAAATTTGACACTGTTGTCCATAATTACCGCATGTATGAGTCCTCCTCGGCTCGACCGATTTGGTTGATTTATTTTTTTTGTGTGTGTGTGTGTTTGTAATTCTCAGGATATCATTATACAATAGTGATTCATTATACACATGGGCGAAGTCGTGTAATTCAGCTATTTGATTTCGTAGATACACCGAAGGTTATCACCATTACACCGTCGAACCACAATGCCGCGAGAGACCAAATTCTTGCCAACAACCGCAATGGTAACTTCATTCAACGTCAGTGCATTGAAGCATATTTCGTGTTCGCCTGCTGGTGGTCTTTTGTCTGCTCTGATCACTATTTTATAATCATCCAAAGGTATAATTTCTAATGCACTCTTGAACAATTTAAAAATAAGAATACGCAGTGGTCACCAGACCATCGGTCAGGGTCAAGGGCAAATCCGTCACTGCCGCCAAATGGCAATGAAAGACACTATCTTCAAACCCAACGCGACGGCTGATTTTCAAAAAAAAACATTTTGCCTGTCCCATTAGTCAATTTTTGCAGTTGTTAGATCCCGGTTTGAAAATAGTCGTTAAAAATGATGAAATATCGCTAACCACCAGTCTCATTTGAATCACAATAACAGGCAAATTACCTGTTTTATTTCAATAGAATTAACTAGTCTTATCTATATTATATATATATTGTTATATGCATGAGATACACAATTAAAATAATTGTAATGTAATATTACTGGTGGACGATCAACTTTTATCGACGACGACGTGATTATATCAAATAAATCTTATCTTGCTATAGATAATTTTTACAATATAATAGTAGAAAACAACTTAAAAAATCAAATTAACTAATACTTAAAATTTAAAAACTTTATGGGTAATTTAAAAGGGGGTTTTTTTTTTTTAATATTTTTAATTTGAAGTTATTGAGATTTCATTTAGAGTACATTAGAGCTCTGTTATATAATAAATAAAGTTTAAATACTTTCTACGATTTTCCAATGGTAATTTTACATCATTCTGCATCCGCACATTAATCATATCAGCCGGGGTTCCGACAAAGCCACCAGCTGCTCCTGCAGCTGAAGCTAATAACACAGTCTTATAGAAAGGAATATTTTCTCCAGGTGTGGACATTGCTTGTTTTCCTACCTAAAATCAAATGTAGTTATTTAATCGATTTTTAATGGGAGATTCAAACCAAATTCACTATCTCACCTCATATATTCCAAATCGTACAGTTGAATACGACAGTTGACGGCACAAAGATGCTGATATACCTGTATAGAGTGAGAACACACCTTGTTCTCGGACGATTTTCATGGCCAAACGACTGACGGACACTTTTCCTTCTTGTTGCGTTTGTAAATGTACCTGGTGCAGAAGATAAAATTAGTCCAATTGATTAGCAAATCAAAAGCAAACATTTACTTTCAGCAAATCCAGTGGATGTGTACAACATGCTGCACCAGCAGATCCGAGGCCACCAAAGTACCATCGAGAAAGTTTTTTACTTTTATCGGTAGTTCCCATTTTTCTGCTATTCTATCTGTTTTATCAACTCAGAGTGCCCTGAAAAAACAAAATGGGAAATTCAAAAGGCAAGAGAGACAATTTATTTTTTGCACAAGGCTAATCTAGAGTGGGTAAATTATTAAGATTCTGCATTGAAATGTAAAATTGATTTCGGCAAAGAAACAAGAAAAAAAAAAAAGAAGAAGCTAAAACAATAAAACCAGTTTATTTGCTGGCTTAATTTATTCAGAATTTTAATTTTAGGCGATATCAAAAACTTGGATTCGAATGAAAGTTAAAACTCTAGTGTTACCGATTGGCGATAATCAGAAATCCGAAATCCTCGCCGTAAGAAGACAAAACGAAAAACGAGTCTAATGACTTTGGACTTACCTACTGTTCACGAACACTCGCAAGAGGTAATTGGTAATAACTGACTTTTTAAGTTTCCTAACCGGTCGGTCACGGGTGATAAATATTCAATAACAAGCGCGACCGAGTGATGACTATGGAATAATAATATAAGATTTACATACGATACCTGATTGTGAAGGGCAAATAGTGATAAGCCAATGTCGAATTAATATCGAATGATAACAAACTCGGGGGAACTATATAATAAATAAATCAAAAAAAAAAGCAATTACTATTATTATTATATTATTATTATCGAAAAACGCAACAATTATTAAAAGCTAACAGAAATCATTGCTCGTCATTTAAAAGGTGGTAGCTAATCGATTATTAGTATTTTTATTATTAGTAATTCAACTCCGAAAAAATTCGAATGAAAAATCCGAAAATTTATTTGAAAAAACTGCAAAAAAAAATGTTTCCCGTCGACGGGATCGAACCCCCGACCCGTGAAGATAACAATCGGCGATCTAACATTTCGCCGGCCAGAAGACCAATCAGTTAGGTTTCGTTAGGTTTCGTTAGGTTTCGTTAGGTTTCGTTAGGTTAAATTAAACCTAACACAGATTTGTCATTTTTTCGGCGCGGATTGTAATCTTCGCGCCGGCCAGACGACGAATATGTTAGGTTTCGTTAGGTTTCGTTAGGTTAAATTAAACCTAACACAGATTTGTCATTTTTTCGGCGCGGATTGTAATCTTCGCGCCGGCCAGACGACAAATATGTTAGGTTAAGTTGGGTTTCGTTAGGTTAAATTAAACCTAACACAGATTTGTCATTTTTTTCGGCGCGCATTGTAATCATCGCGCCGGCCAGACGACAAATATGTTAGGTTTCGTTAGGTTTCGTTAGGTTAAATTAAACCTAACACAGATTTGTCATTTTTTCGGCGCGGATTGTAATCTTCGCGCCGGCCAGACGACAAATATGTTAGGTTAAGTTGGGTTTCGTTAGGTTAAATTAAACCTAACACAGATTTGTCATTTTTTTCGGCGCGCATTGTAATCATCGCGCCGGCCAGACGACAAATATGTTAGGTTTCGTTAGGTTTCGTTAGGTTTCGTTAGGTTAAATTAAACCTAACAGATTTGTCATTCTGCCGGCGAAATGTTAGACCGCGTATTGTAATCTTCGCGTCTGGGGTCGGGGGTTCGATCCCGTCGACGGGAAACATTTTTTTTGCAATTTTTTCAAATACATTTTGTATGTAGTTTTTTTTTTTTTCTCACTTGATACTTATAATTTTAGTACGAGATCACTTCTGGTCGAATTGGTTTTTTATCGCTTTGACATACTCGCGAAAACTTTTTTTTTAAAAATTAAATTAAATATTTACTTCTTATTTAAGTATTGTGTCCGCGCCACAGATGTCCATCAAATTTGATATTTTCCTACTTTTGTCACAAATTTTCAAATTGTATTACACCAACTTATAATGGACAATTTAAATGGTGTACTTATGTGGGCTATAGAACAATGCTGTGATATAATATTTTCTTCTTCGTCGGAGGACAGCGCAGATGACAGTGATGAATATGAAGTTTTAGTACAGTGTATTGAAACTAAAATTGCAATACCCCGGTTGCAGAATTATGTTGCGTTTGTTAGCGCGGAACGATGACGTCACGCTCAAATTCAGTGACGTCACGGTAGGAGTGTGAGCGCTCACATGTGCCAAGTGGAACGCACCCATTATGATTGTGCGATGAATTTGCGTAATGATAACGATAAGTGATAGCCTGGGCAAGGGGTAACCGAAAGTTTGAAAATAAATAAATAACAAATATAAACCGACGCTTTCGAGGTCCGCCGACATGTCCAACTTAAACGTTTTGGAACAGTTGAAACTGGTGCTCAGACCCGACTCGCCGGACCGACGGATCGTGTGCATCGAAGAAACCGATAGCAGCAAATGCGACGCGCTCTTGTCGTTTTACATGTGGTACGTGTTCAACAAGACGGACGGGCCCGTATGCATGTTCGGGGTCCGGGACACGTACGGCCACTATCAGAACCTGGGCTTGAAGTTCCATTACAACCTGTTGTCAATGGCCAACAAAAAGAGGTTTGCGTTCGTCGAGGCCGAGACGTCCGTTGACCGTCTGGTCGAGTACGGGCAACGCTTGTTGGAACAATATCCGACCGGCCCCGTGTACATGATTGTGGACGATGTCAGCTCGTTGCTACTGTTAGGCGAAGAACTCGAGAACATTGTCGCTTTCCTTACCTATGCCAAACGCCATCAACGCTTATTCCTGGTTTTCGGTTGTTGGAAACACAAAGTGGACGATTCGGCCAAGAGACTAGCGGCTGCTGCATCGTATTTGGCCGATGTGAAAGTGGCGCTAGCGCCATTGGTCACGGGGTTTTCCAACACGGCCACGGGAACAATGAGGATCACTTCCAACAAATCTGTATACCAAATAGACGATTTGTCTTATCTGTATAAGTTAGTCGATAATGGCTTTACATTGACATTAAATTCAGGGAATATTAGGTGAATTCTTTTTAAGCTTAATATGAACTTAATATGTATTGAGAAATATAATCTGTGTGTACCGTCAATGTAAAATTAATAAACTGTAAATATTTACCAACAAATAACTTGATTAATTCATTTTAAACATATTATAGGAAAAAAAATTGTATTTCAACGTTCAACAAATATTACAGCCATCATAAAAAATCTTTCATTTTAAGTTATCAAAGAGTACAAAAAAAAATAAAATATATATATATATATATATATTATAACAATATTTAAAATAACATAAATAATAGATAATAATACGTTTTTATCATTCACATAAAAGTAAATAAAATTATTTTATACATTTTTAAAATTCATTCTTAATTAACTAAATTATTTTTTTAATATCTCACAAGATTTGCAGAATCTCCCCTAAGACTACAGTGTATATGGTATTTTATTATAAATCTATAAACTATGTAATTTTTGTTTTATTACTGATACTATTAATAGAATAACTATTTTTGAAATGATAAATAAATATAATAAAATTAAGGAGCTAATAGTTAGTGTTAGTAGTATACTCAACTGAGATCATGTATAGAAAATAATAGGCAGTAGATTTTCAGTCATTATTTGTAATTAGTTTGTCAGTTTATATTTGACTAGGTATCTGAAAAAATAGTTTTGATAGTTTTTTTTTTTTGTTTTTTATGAGGTAATAAAATATTAAAATGCAATAATCAAACCATAAAAGAAAAAAATGACACAGAACCTAATGTCTCACAACAAATCATCATAATGTTATAAAAAATATAACAGATAAATAATTCAATTTAATGGTGCTGACTATAGAGTTTTTAAAATTAAATTTATAAGTAATTATTTTAACAATAATTAAATGAGGGAAATAAATAAGTGTGTAAAAAAAAAGAAGTGAGTTTTATACAGTATAAGTGGTAAATTTAGATGACAAGTTAATTAGATGAGCTGAAAATAATATTAGTTTAAGTAAATTGTCATTAACAATGGAATGTGTGTAATATAAATAATACATAATATACTATAAATCAATCTTTATGTACACTTAATATTAATTCTATTTACTGTTTAATTCATGAATGGTAAAACTAAAAAAGGATATAATATGAATAATGTAAAAGAGATAGTTTAAATGAAATGTTTCACTTTATAAAATGTTTAAAGTATAAAATTATTAAGTTATATCAATATGTTTTTTAAACTAAATTATTTATTTTTAAATGCCATCTATTTAAAAATTTTTTTTCAATTTCCATTCAATTATAATGTCATTTAAACTATTTTATATCAAACACCATAATATTTGATTATTTACAAATTTTAAATTGTTTATACTAATAATGTTTTCATACTTATAGTGTTGACAAATTTAAAAATATTGTCATTTTAGTAATTATAATAAATTGTTATATATATTCTAATGTCCCTATATAGTGAAAATCATAAAGTTTTATTATATTTAAGGTTTAAAATATATTAAATATCAGTACATTTGCATTTTTTTACTAAAATACTACTATTTGAATATTTTAAGAAATTTTTAAGTTTAAAAATTTAACTTGGTCCAGTTTTAAATTTATACTATGGCATCACATTATTTTAAATTTTCAATAATATAATTTATTATTTTTTTAAAATTTTAGGTCTACACTTATATTCACAATTTTAGTAAGTTGATATTTGTCTTATGTATCAATTTCTAATTAAAGCATAATGTCCTTAATAATAAAAATGTTAATACTTTTTTTAAACTTTTGTTTTGGTATTTAAATCATAAATATGATTTTTGTATGTGATACAAATCAATGGTTTTAAGGGACTTTTACAGACATCTATTCATAGTTCAAGCTATTACTTTTATTAGTTTTTAATTAATTTATTTTCCGAATTAGAAATTGAAATAATTTTATACTTGGAAATGTTTTAAATAAGTGTAGAATTTACAATTGTATTTATTTTTTATTGAATTACAAAACAATAGCTTAGTAGAAAATTTAAAGTTTACTTATAATTCATTAATAAATAGTCTATTAAAACTTGTCATATAATCTTTAAAATATTTATATTTAATCAAACAGCTAGGTGATTATTTAAACTGTAGTATTGTGTATTATTATTTTATATCAAACAAATATGAACTATGCACAAACTGCACACATAATCATAAAATATATTTAAAACCTTAAAATGATAATTATTTAATGCAAAAATTACTTTCTTGCTATCAATATGAGATATTTCTAATAGTATTAGAAGTTTTGAGTAAATAATTCTGATTGAGAAGAAATTTAAAAAAATTATATTTTTTACTAACTAAATCTGTTTACTTTACTTTATTATTTAATTCTACAGAAAGACATTATTCATATTTTATAACAAAAATAATTTCAGAAAAAAAAATCTATTATATGATTTAGCAACTCTTTTTGTAATTTCTGTATGCACATATTTTTACTACGATTACTAATATTTATTATTCTAATCGTATTTTTTTTTGGTAATTTACACTAATTTTTCCTTGTATTATCAAAATTATTATACAATCTATTTTTATTTTTTTATATAAATTTTACTAAATGGTTTAATGTATAATATTATCAAGATAATATATATAATAGTATTAAGATTATAAATTACTTTTTTATTCGAAGAATAAGAAATGTTTAATGTTAGGGTTTCATAAAGTAAGAGTTTAATTAAATGACTATATCCTTGAAATTACTGAATTCTATAAATTATAATTTTGATTAAAATCATTTACAATTTGTTGTAAGTATATCAATGGACGGTATGAGCTAAATATTATTATTTTACTTGGTTAAATAACATTTGACAATTTCATTACTGTAGCTTGATTTGATCGCTCAAGCACAATTTGACATTTTGGCTGGAGCCAAGGTTCTCCATCTATCTGAACTGGCAACTTTTGCAATAATTTCACCTGTTTGTAATAATTAAATTTAATCAAAATAAATGAAAATCAGTAAAAAAAATAAAAAAAAATACAAATATAATTTGATTAAAATAAGAACAAATTACTTACTCTTATCACAGACGCTTGACCAATTCTAATAGGTTTAGCTATTCCCATTTTTAGCTGTGCAATATGTATAGAAGATCGTATGCCAAGCACTTCTAACAGTCCATCATCAATGAACTGTGAACCAAATTTATTACCATCATCAGCTCCTAGCTGCCATAAATTTACACCAGCTCCCCAAGATTCAATATTGACTATTACAATAGACTCAATATCTGGTAAAGTTATTTTTTTGTCATCCATATACAACTCGATCATATCAGGTAGACCCTTACACTGATGTTCGAGAAATTGTTGAGTTCCACACCCCACATATATCATTTTATTGAACAGTGTACTGTTAAATAAATACAGTGGTGATTTTCTAGTACGGTGAAAGTCCAATGTTATTTGAGCATCTAAACCGATCCCTAAATAATTATACATAGTGATAGTGTTGGTAATTTTTATTTTCTTCAATACATTCGACATTATGTTCATTTTCCATCTAATAAAAAATAATTATTATAATGTCTTATGCCTAGTTACGTTAAAATAGTAAAATTGAAATTTACCTGTCCAATTTTATAATATTAATGTTGTTGAGAAAATCCATTATGGCAGAACAATCAGAGTTAGAATAAGAAGTTCCCCACCCCAATACTCTAGATAAATCATTGCCTGTACCAAGGGGTATAATACCGACAGCAGGATCAACCTGAAAATGTTCAAAACAATGTAAAACAGTAACTGTAGTAAAAAATGATAAATAAATCGTTACTTTAAGTTGCAAATTATTGATGCCATTTAATACACCAGCTACTGTTCCATCACCACCAGCAACTAATACATAAACACAGTCTAACTGTGTACTTTTCAGCCAGGCCAAAGCTTTCTCGGGCGGGCAGTCAATAACATCATATACTTGTATAGGATTTAGTAAGCGCCGAAAATGTGAAATTATCAGAGCTCCATCATTATTACCAGACTTTTTGTTTGCTAAAATATAAAATCAATTTTTGAAAAGGGTCAAAAAATTATATCGGGAATGATTATTTAAATATTTACCAAATATGATTAACGGAGACCAATTTTCCCAACCAGGATGAATAATTTTTTCAATAGTTTGTTTAGACATATTTATAAACCTATTACTTGTTTTGACACAAAATGGTGGTATTATGTATTTACAATAAACACCGAAATCGCATTTCTAAAAATATTCATAACATTAAATACTTAACAATTCATAAGATTATTATTCTAAAATCAATAATAAAACTTATCCTTGAATAGCTTATAATCTACTTAAAAATATGTCTTTTGGATAGTTAAAATTTCAAAACCTTGTAAAATTTTTGATAATTTTTAGGGTACCTATCAGTAACAAAACATTATGATTGAAATTGAAGGTGGGTTAATAATATTAACAAACTATTATTAAGTTATAGATAAACTATAGTAAACTATGAATATTTAAAATTTGGTTATTGAATAACTGTTACCTGTTCAAATAGAGTTGTACAATTTTCATGCACAAATCTTTGGCACCATATACACTGATGAAAATGGCCAAGAATATTATCAGTGTCATCGTCTGAAGAACAAACACAACAAACAACATCAACTGATAGAGCTGTAAACAATAACATATTAATAAATAATAATAATTAAATAACAACAATTCATATGTGAATTAATTACACTTTTTCCAGTGATGAGTGAATGCCTTTGCTGGTTTGTTAGTACTTAGAATTTTACAACATATTCGTTTGTTTGCTTTCTTTATGCAGTTCAAGTCAACGAAAATTCCACAGCTATCACAGTAACGTACTTTGGATCCATGTGTTAATGTTTCACATATAACGCAGGCATTTGGGTCCTACAGTGAAATAAAGATCATCAATTAATATTATTTCCTTTATAACATAATGAATGAAAGACACATCTTGACTGATGAAATACTTACACTAACTATATATGATGGTTTTTCGACCCATATATGTGATGAGAAACCTTTATCGATAACATCACCATCGGGTATTAATGATCTGAATGTCTTAATACTGAAAACAAACACTACGATTGCGACTAGGAATGCAATTATACTGGATGTCACTAAGTCATCCGTATCCAAATACATGATCAATCTGTAAAAGAATGATGAAAATAATTTGTAAAAACTAGTCAACAAAGAACAGAGAAAAAGTATTCAGTATAGGTAATACAAACCAAATGGCTGGTGTTGTTGAAGGTAAGTGAAAACTATAAATTAATTATGAGCTCATTGATTGCATAGGGTATTGATTAAGTATATATAAGTAAATATATGTATATATATATTTATTTTTTTCTCCAATTGAGCTCAGTTTTTCATATTAAGAAATGTATGTAGCTCTGACAGTGTTGAGAGGCATTGAGCAGCGTTTTGTAAATCATTTCAGACTCTTCCTCAAAAATCGCGTTATGGCTTTTGTACTGAATCACGTGATACGGCGTTTTATGGCCTCAATCTTAAATGTATTAAACATACTAACGTATTATTATTAAACTCTATTACGATATTTATAATTAATTTGGGTATATTATTAAAAAATTGATATTTGAAGTGTTGATAACAATATTTTGATATCAATCCAAATATCACCCAGACATAGATATCAGAGGGTGGTTCAATTCGCCTAAAATATTATTGTTCCAACGTACGATTTTCTTGATTTCGGGAAAATTGTATATTTAAAACATTAATCCTATGTAAAATAAAATTGATCGTTGGCGTTTTGCAATTTGGTTATTTAGAGTATTAAACGGAACAGAAATTTACTATTTAATGAATATAATATTATGATATAATTTATACATATTTTGTAATAAATAATATCATGTTTAATACTATACTATATCATAGATTAAATATACTAATTGTAAATTGTATAAACTAACCTTAACAACTCAACATAAGTCTCCTCAGTCCTCATCCATTCTCAAATAATTCTGCTAGTCATTGGGTTCATTTCGCAATTCTTTCATTAAGTTTACATGAGAAAATGCCCTTTTCTTCAGCAACCATTGGCGGCTACTCTTTCTTCTTCACTTTTTTTGCTAAAAAAAAATAATATGAACATAACGATTAACGACCACAACAGTAATTGCTCCATGGCAAAATCTGATGGTAAATTGAGGTCTATGTACTGCGGCCGACAAAGAGTATTGGACAAGAAATCGTTGCGTATTAAACAGTACTCACTCTTTCGATTAATTTGAACGATATTAATGACGATAAATAATATTGTCAATCACATGGTTGCGATTTATCGTAGCGTGTAAATCAGTTGTTTGATAATATGTAATAAACGGCGGGGACTGACGACGCCGCCCGATAATAACGAAAATTCTATTATAAAAATGTAATTTTGGAAAAAAATAATATTATTTTTTCAATTATGCAACGCCACCTATCGGCGGTTTGTATAAACATGATTTTAGTGGATTTTCCGTAAACGACCGTTACAAAAAAAAATTACTTTCCATGAATCAATTCGTAAATTGTCATTGGCCGTTCGCTTCGAACGTTTCGACCAATGCGGGCACACTGGGATTTCCCTACCGTTGTTTCAGTCGTCGTCGTCGGTGCGCGCGTTTGTCCGGAGTTCTCCGGAATTGTTTCGAGAATTTTATGTCGACCGCCACATAATCTCGTTTCGCGGTTTCTAAATTTCGTTTCGCGGCGATGATTACGGTAATTATCGACGAATAATCGCACGTCTCACGGCGGTCGCGTGGGCGCAACCAAATTATTTGTCGCTTAAATACTACCGTACTATCGATATTCGGTGTTTAGCGTATTTTTCGTCGCGGTGCGCCGTTCGCCAAAACGGTTTGTTACCGTCCGCCATTTTGTTTTTTTCCCCGTGTTTCGCGAGTGTCACGACCACCCGCTCGGATGGTAAAAATATAACGCTATTTTGTTCGTCGATAACGTTTCGCGCGACATTTTCCAACGTTTCGATTTTTGCGTACACAACTTACTGTGTAATTGAAATATATAACATTTATTTGCGAGAATTCGCGAACGCTTAGCAGCGGGCCAGCCACAATGGGTGCATCACATTCGTTCATTATTGTATTGCGATGCCGCCACAAAGAAACTTATATTTAAGGTAAGGTTTATTATAATTATAATAATAATATAATTAATTTGTATATGTTCAAACAGCCGACCTATTTATGTTTCGGTCGTGCCGCCAACGAGGCAACATAATAATATAATCCGGGTGACGATCTTATAATTATATTTATTCTATAATCAATGGCACTACGATTGGTTTTCGACGATTTTAAATCGATTCACCAAATTTTTTAAAGGTTAGACCTGATAAATACAGACAACACGATCTAATATTTTTCGATCTAAGTTTATTTTATAAACTTATAGATAATGCGCACGGTTAGCCACAAGCGTATTATTAATTATTATTGAGAAGTTAGACATTTATATTTTGTTTGTCATACCAACTTATAATTACTTATAATAACTATTTAACTTTTTTTTTTTTTATAGTTTTTATTTTCATTTCAACACACGAGACGTTAGACGTGTAGAACGTTTCATCGCACAATAGATTGAACCATTCTATTATTCTGTTCTGCGGTTTCATTATGATGGTGAGAAATTTGATTTTAGTACATAGTTTAACCATAGTTTAGTACATAGTTTAACCTAACCTAGGTCGACAGCAATGTTATATTCAGTATTTAGGTATATTCATAATTTTACTATATTTTTATATAATGTTGGTATAAACTTTACATATTTGTCCATAGAGCATTACATAATATGTAAAATAATGAAATTCCAACGGGGGAGAGGGGGTTATAAATATTCCGGCTTATCAGTATCTGCTTATAGATTCAATTTGTTCGTTTTTAACCAGTTAAATTTACTTTTATAATAATTATTATAAATACAATTTTCATACCTATAATAATTTTATAAGGTAAGTAAAGTATTATTATTTTATCAATTTCATAAATCGATTTGGTATTTTAAAATATAATTTAAAACTGTTTTAATTTTTAACTCGGTCAGTCGCCAGTCTGGTCATTTTCCATTGTACGAGTATGTATAAAATAATGATTTTTTTATAATTAAAATTAGGTACTTTTTTTTTAGATTGATTCATTTAATTGTTTCAATGTTTGCTATGTTCTACAGTAAAATTAAACAACTGATGTATAAGGTATAAATGTAAGGTATAAGGAAAAAAGTGTCTCTCCTAAATAAAATGTTTTCTCATATCGCATTAGAATGCCTTATCGCTCGACTAGGAATATAAAAGTGTTTTATTTTACTCATAAACTATGACTCATATACAACTATAATATTATATTTTTTTTTATATATGAGCGAATATTTAAGCATATTAAACTACATATGATTCTTTAAATCTAAAATATTTAATTTATAAAACAAAGACTTATGCACTTGCATAGATAGTTTTTCAATCTAATTTTATCGTACCTATGCCTATTAGATATAAAAAATTGTCATTCACAGCACTTGTGATAAAATACTCATAATTTGTTCGGAATATTTTTATGTATTCAAAGTTTTTGGATTTCAGTGCATATTTTAAAAGTTGATTGAAAATTTAACACTTTTATACTTTTGAAAATATAACACAATTATAATTATCATTTAATTAAACTGGGAATTTGTGATAAAGATGATTGAGACTAACTTTTATCTTAATAGTTAGAGAGAACTTTAGGTTATAGAATAAGTCAATAATATTGTTTAGTATTATTATTATTTTATTATATTATAATTTATAATATTATATTCATGAAAATAATTAAAATTAGCAATAGTTTCAATTTTAAATGTTTCTAATAAAATAGCTTAATCTTACTAGATTATTTTTAAAATGAGACAACTTCTGAATATCAGTTTCGAATCTAAAAATATTAGATGTTTTTTATAATACATTAATTTTTTTCGAATAGATTTAATATAGCGACACAACATCAAAACCACAGAACAATAATTTTCCCATTACACTGTTAATGTACTTAACAACTAACAATATTCACTTTAATAGACAATAGTAGTCGTGTTTGTGGTCCACTTCCGTCTTCGATACATACAATCTTGATAGCTAATCATTACGTGGTTTTCGTTGTTGAGTTTTCAGACTTTTTCAGTCTTTGATATTAGAATAATATGAAATAATCGAATTATTTAGCCACGGTTTACACTGTTTACAGTGTGTATTTTTCCATTACTGCAGACCGGTCACTGGCAGAATAGAGTATTAGAGCATAGCTTGTCGCCGCCTTCTAAATGTCGATACCTACTCGACAATAATTTATTAAATAGCCAGTGGGGTCACACGGTTAACATTTTAATCGTATTTCAAGTATTATAAATGAATTTATTATTATATACAATATAATATGGGTTTTATTATACCCTATAAATCTTTTTCTGTCTCTTCGCCATATTTCTTGGGTATTTGAAGTCGGCGATTCTATAAAGTTGTTTGCCTTTATTTCAACGAACAATGTCCCGTCAATTGTTTTAATTGTTGTTGGTGTGCCTATTGTCATTTTAAAGCCGTCGCGCGTTGAGTGAAAATATACAACACGGTTAATAGTAAAATAAACAAAAATACACATAATTGTTGGCGCATTGAGCCAGGGGCATAATTGAGAATGTTTCACGGGATGGGATTTCAAAATAATGCTTCATAGCAAACTCATGTGGGGGGAGGCTTCGCCCTTATAAACATTTTAAAATTCATCAGAGTTAGATATGGTTCTCTTATATTACATAATATATAATAATTAGTTTACCAAAGATAGATAAAACGATTTGTTTTCTATTTTATATTAACAAATCTACATTTCTAGACTTCTTGGCGAGTTCAGAGATGATCTCTTCATTTGATAACGTTACATTATTATGAATTTCCAACATTATACTTTAGTTAGGTAGTTTATATAAACAAACTTTAAAACTTTTTCGAAGCAATTTGTTAATTTCAAATTTTTTCGACAGAAATGTATAAATATGGCTCATGAGGGGGGGGGTTTATCCCCATATCCCCCTGTAACTATACCCCGGGTCTTGACGCGAGGGTACCCCCCACACCAATGTCCGATAATCGGCGATGCAGCGACATTTAAGAACTGTTTCGATCGCAGTAGATTTTCGGTTTCAACCACGATTATAGATGTTACCGTTCGATTGTCTTCGGTTTCCGTTTATAGAAATTTGACTCACTATTTGTGTCATGTGTTTGTCACCAGTATATTGTGTTGTATTCGAGAAAACCCCGTAAACCTCGTTTGTTAGACGGATTATTCATTAAACGGTAGGCCTGATGTTTTTACAACAATAGAATTGTTAAATATGATTATACCTATAGTTTTGCGAGAAATAAAAAAAAACCACTGCTCGAATTTTCCTTGATGTTGGTGTAGTCTAGTTGACAGAGAAAAAAAACCATCCTGTATATTATTAAAACATGCATAATTCAGTCGAAGATAAATATTACAACGTCATGAAATAATGTGTTTCCAATCCTTATCTAAATATATATATTCTTTTTTATCATTAGTCAGAAGTCATACAAGATATATATATATATACTCGTATATTATGTTAAACTATTCGAAACGTTCAGTACCAAATAAGCTATGACCATTGACCGCATAATTAATTTATAGTGGTTTTATTATTTTTCAATTATTTTAAATCGTGCGAACTAAAATGTTTTAACTGTTTTAAGTTAACTTTCATAAAACGGTTACGGAAACTTCCTCGACGCAGGGATATAGCTACGCTCCTCGAAAAATACTAGTCACGGAATCATAATTCACGTTCTTTAAAGCAAGTGTAATTTTTGTTGATATGAATCAATAATAAACAACCGATTTTTTCCTCGTATTGGGATTTTATTAAATGCTTTAATTTAAAAAAAAAGAAGAGATACAAGACTAAAAAGGGTGAGATACAGCTAGGAGTCGGATGACGGTGAATTGGCTTACGTAAAATGTGAATACCTATTAAATAAGTGACTTTTATAAGTCTAAGCTTTATGAGTGAAATTATAAAAAGCATCTCCGCGAAAATGATTTCGAAAAACATATTCAATGAATATAAGTAAAAAAACGCAAAATATTCAAAATTGATAATCGATCGTAAATATTTTATTTAGTGAAATGTCATATAATATTTTAAATCAGTTCAGATTTGATACTATGAAAAAATTAGAGTTCACATTTGTGTGAAAACTTAATTCATAATCGTCGTTTTGTATATTTCGCACCAATGCTGTTTTTTCTTCATGATTATGATTTACAGACCCAATATCCATCGCGTATTTTAAAAATGTTAACAAATCGTGCTTCTATCGCGTTTACTGTTCATAGTAATTTATTAAACGCGCTAATATAATCTCTACATTACTCGGATTTCTCGCGGAGTTTTTTTTTCTCGACGTGACGGCCGTCGGCATTAGGTTAATAATATATCTTATTTGGAACCTTATTATTTTACAGTATATACTTCAACCATGCCGTTCCCACAACGTATCATTGAACCTGTACGCGTTACACGTCACACAATCTTAGTGGCAAAGGATCCAAATACCGATTCAGTAGTGCCCAATCTTTTGAATGATGCCACAAATGGCACTCTTGCTAATATTGTGCGTCAGTTATCAATCTTATCTCAACAAGCTGGAGATCTGTTTGATGGACTTACACATGAAGCCCATTCGATTAATGTACGAGTTAATTCATTACAAATTAGGATAGATGGTTTAAGTGTGTATTTAAAACAATTGGATTGTACTGACGGAAAAGGTATCTGATCAACATTGATATTAATTAAAATTCAAACAACAGATTTATAATTAATATTTGTATTACATTTCAGCACCATTTAAAAACGCCAGGAGAGTTTATAAAAGGGCCGTAGATTTTGATCAGCAAATTTTTTCAAGAGTTACAATGCCGGATCAATTGCTTGAAATGTATTCTCGGTGTGATGAACCTCCTCAGCTTTATAAACTAGATCCTTACCGGTAATTTGACTAGAGAAAACTCACCATTCGATTAAAACAATTAAAAGAATAAAAATCATGAAATTTTAAATGAATTATTATTTTTCATACATACATACATAATATAATGTAGGGATGATGGTAAAGATTGTATGAAACTGTATACAGATCCGAGTTTCTTTTTTAACTTATGGAGATCAAATACATTGAAAGACTCAGAGAAGATTCTACAAAACCGTGAAGAAAAAGTATGTTTTTCAGTTCATTCTAAAAAATAGTACTTTTAGTTAGATTATATTGTATAATAATTATATTTAAAATTGTTTAAATTCAATAGCATCATCAAAGGTTAAAATCAAGAGACAATAGCAGCCGTTATAAACTGGTGATTAGACAGCCTTATAGTTCAAGAATATTGCAAAAAAAGTTATCTTCTCAGTGTAAAGAACTTAAAACGACTCAAGTTAATTCTAATATTTCTCATATTGGAACATCATATCAGGTACACAGTGTCACATGGTTCTATCTAAAACCGTTTTCAATGTATAGTAGAATTGTATTATGATCTATTTATTAGAGAGGTCATTTATACAATTTTAAATTTCAATAACGATCCCCAAAAATAACTGATAACAGAAAAAAATGGTTAATATAGGTAATCCTATGTAAAATAAATCTGTTCTTAACAAAATATTTTTTAGTTATGTTTGTTAGTTTAAATTAAAGTTTCATAGCAACAATAGTAACTCATTTAGATAGGAAATATGAATTATCAATAATTTATTTTTATAAAACATAACGTTTTTGAAATATAGTAAAATTGATTATTTTTCATTTCTATCAAAAATTGATTTAATAATAAGTACCTGATTAAGACTTGTTATTTGACTAAAAGCTTATACAATTTTTATATTTGTGATACCTTTGATTTTTTATTACATAAAACAAGCTAGAGAGATACTTAATACATACACTAAATTATCTTATCTAAGATGTGAGTGCTTGGCACAACTTTCAAAATTATATGATAAATAGATCTAGCCTAAGAATACTATTAAGGTTTAAAGTATATCCTATACTTCCCTCTTAAGTACATTTATCATAAGTTTTCTGTTTAATGGGTGAATTTATGATGCATGTCCACTTGGTTCTAATTTTTCGGTTACAATTAAATTATAAGTAAAGATAAGACATTTTATTACTGTTGAATTTCATCATGTTTTTGCCTAAAAGAGTTAAACATTTCATTAAGTACCTATTTAACATTTACATTTATCCATCTTTACAAATTTCACTTTCTTGTTCCTAAAAAAAAATTACTGTAAAGTAACAAAACATTTCTATCAATGTCAGAAAATTAAATTTTAAAGAATTCAGATACCTTAATAAATTTTTATTGTACGATTCAGAAATAGAGGCTGATCCTCTTCTCCGCTCAGAATTGTTTTTGTAAAGTTTTAGTACCTATACTGATTTCAAATTTAACAATAGTTCACCAGAAACCTGTATCTCATCTAAGTCTCTTCTGTTTTTATTACTGAAAAGTCTTACTATAAAAAAACATAATATATATCTGAAATAAGTCTTGTTAAACATATAAAACTACATATTATAGTTCCATAATTTGTATTTAAAAACTGTTTAGGCTTGTAAATACCCGGGAGAATATATGATGAAGTTGAACTTGTCTTGTATTATAACGAATCAACAAAAAGCATTAATACCGAATACCATCGAAATACTTCAATCATTTTCTCCTATGATCTATGGACTCATACAAAAGCCTCACTCTAAGATCAATAATTTCGATAGGTAATAAAATTATTATTATTTTTATAATTAGTGTTCATATAGTGCATATATTAGTACTATTAAGTTTTTTAATATTTGCATTCAAACATACGTTTCAGCAATGATGATGATTATGCATCACCAAATTGTACTAATACGTCGTATAATGGTTATAATGTATACAAGAATCAAACGCAACAATTCGTTAACCATTATGTAGAAAGCCTGGTTCCACTAGATAAGCAAAAGCTAGAAGATGAAATTAGACCACCTCAAACACCAACTGTTCCAAATAGCAGGCAAGTAAAAATGTATATTATGTGTTAGGTCATATTTCAAAATTACAATTTAAACCTATATAAAATTAAAATATTTTTTTAATCTAGAATTCGTACTGCATCGTCATCCAGCACATCAAATAGTAGTTCTTATTTGAATTCTAATCCCGAAAAATTGTCTGCTCCACCACCTTCTCCAATCAAAAAAAAATTACATTCAAAAAAACGCTTACCAGCACCTCCACCTCCTCCATTTATTAGTCCTCAACTACCATCACCAATCATTCCACCACCTCCACCTCCACCAGCAATGCCTGATCCTCCAGCAACATTAGTTAATGGAGATATAAAATCACCGTCAAAACAAGTAAGTAATAAAGTTTATAAATATCTTTTTTAACATACTGTTATACTATATATACAAGGTTAGTAAATCATATACAATTTTTTTTTACAGTCACTTTCTTCTATACATGTAACAAATACTGGTAATTATATTGAGAGTTCATTGAGAAAAACAACTGGACCAAACAATTTCACCTATTCAGATCCATATAGTGATTTACTTAAATCAATCAGAAATGGTAAGGCATTCATGTTTATTTAAATATATTTAATGATTTTTTTTTATGTTTCAATGAACTATTTTTGTACCTTAAGGTGTTGAACTGAAAAAAGTTGAAAATAATAAACCCGAAGATGTTTATAGCATGGCCAATAATACATTGAATGATGTTGCTTCAATTTTGGCACGTCGTAAATATATTGAAATGTCAGATTCAGATTCAGATTCAGATATTCCACCAAGTAGTGATAGTGGTTGGTCCAAAAAATGCCGAAAAACAAGGTGAACAATAAACTGCTTTAATAAAATTTGTTGTTCTATTATTTTACTAACATTAGATTTTGGGTGATACTCCTTGATGTTTGAGTGTAAATTATTGGACGGTGAGCTATATTCTAAAGTTGAATACGGTGGTAGTTATACCTTTTACATTGGATTACTTTGGTACTGCTATTTCCTACAATAACGGGACTTTGAAACCAAAATATTGGAAAGATTAATAATGGTTTTTTTTATAATAAAATATTTTTCCTGAAGTAGGTATAAGTTTAAAATAAAATTAATAATGATAATTAATATTTTAATTAATTATATTAACACTAAACTTGATTATATATTGAACTCAATAAATCACATGCAAATTGTAGCACTCAAATCTAAAAAGAGATTCAAAATAATTTAGTTTGTTAAAAATTTAAAGTTTCAAGATTAATTATTATAAATTGAAATCATGAGTGACACCTATACCTAATAGTACCTATACACTAATTTATAATTATATAGACAAAACAATTGTATTACATTAAATTTTAATTATATTATAAAAAGTAATCATGTAAATATGATTACATATTTGAAAGCAATGTATTTTTTTTATATAGATCAAAAAGTGTATCGTCAGCCAATTTTTCAACGATTTCAAACAAGGGCCGCAGTTTAAGTTCTAGTCGTGAAACATTGTCTTTTCCATCACCTCCTCCAACTGTATCTCTTACCGATTTAAATTTTTCAAAACCCCTACCTCCATCAAGTTCACCACCGGAATCTCCAAGCCCTCATTCATCTTTAGAAAACTTTCCCCCTCCTCCACCATTATCACCATTGCTTGATTGCTCTTTAACAGACAATGAGTACGAGTACATAGTATCACAACCACATCAAGTAAGTTACTAGTTATTAATTGACTAATATTTAGTCTCACATTTTTGTATAATACCAAATATTAATGCGCTCATTAATACTTTTATAGGAATAGTGAAAAAAGTGTATGCATAGAAAAATATCTAGAACATGACAATTTTATATTATATGGTAAGGCATTATTATTTATTATACTTGTATTATAATATATGGTTTTCATGATTTTGAATTGTATATTTAGGCATTGAGAAAAGGAAATAGAAAACAAAATGAAGAACTGAAGAAGAACGTGAACATGTATCCTATGACTCTGCTTCAATCTTTGAAAGTCATGGATCTTATGAGATTTCTAATTCTTATTTGCATCAGGCAGATGATAGGTACTATTAATGTTTGGCTAGAAAGATTCGAGCTTCATAAATAACTAGGTATAATATTTTTATCAAACATTTTTATTCGTTCTAATCAATTATTAATTAATATTATGATAAATACATTGAAATTATAATTTACATTGTATATTTGTATACGTGATTTTACCTATGTACGTTTTGTGTAAAATAATGATTTTAATGTATTGGCGGTTGAATTTAGCCTCTTGTATTTAATGTACAAACACATATTAATGATATATTTTATAGGTTTATTTAAAGTGAAATTCAATAAATCAATGTGTATTATAAATATTATAAATATTTTACTATTCTCCTTTAATTTTAAATTTTAAAAAAGTGATCATTATCATATATTATATTTTAAAGTTAAGTGCATTGTCTACCTGAGAATTATCAATTTATTCCACTAATTGTTGTTTTATTTCATTTCAATTTAAATTTAAGTACCTTGATTTAAATCTAATATTAATAGTCCTAATAAACGTCTCTCATACAAAAGTCTCTTTTGCCCTATTTGGATTAACGGCATCATACTTTGAGATTCAGTTTAAAAAACCATACTCAGACAATTCAAGCTTTCCGGTCTATTTGTCTCTCCTCCAACGCTAAAGTCTCCTCATTTAGAACGAATAAACTGCTCTATGACAACCTACTATTTTAAACCATCCAAAAAACAACTATCATCTTTTATAAGAGGTTTCGTGACATACTTTAAACAAACGCCATTTGCCTCATCTCACAGCTAACCCCAAAGACGCTCCCTGACAATCCGTTTGAGAGGCTCAGATTGTTTGACAGTTTATAAGGAAATTTGATGTAATCATAAAAAGTAATTGACAGCATCTCCATGCCATTTATAATGATCTAAATTTTGACCAAATTTATTAATTTACCTAATGTAGATATAAAAACTACATAAACGCATTATTTTATTCGATGTTAACAATTGTAATTTATTATTGGACTGTAATATTGCAGTGTACTTTTAGACGATAGAAACTAAGAATAATAAATATTAAACTTCCTTTTTTAGGGATTTAGCACCCATCTTGTCAATAATTGGAAAATTCATAACATCACGCATATGACCTACGGACTATTAAATAAACAGCTATAGGTGCCGGTCGAGATGTACATTTATACAGATGACAAAGGTAAGTATTTCTACTTTCTAGTAAGCTGTTTAAAAAAAAAAATGGTTATAAATTTTAAATTATTATGCCATTGCTTTCGAAAAATGATCTTGATTAAGAGGGCTAGTGAACCAAACTGGTTTTTAGAAACAATTTATAAATAAACTCAACTATTTTTAAAAATATTAAATTAGTTTTTAGATTCTGAGTAGAACGATTAATCTATTTATTTTACCATCATGACGAGTGTATGTGTTACATGTAATTTTCAATATTTTAAATCCTTTTTTTTTTGTCTGTGTACACGATTTCGACTAAAAGATGATAATGATTGATAACACACATTTGTGTACATTATGCTGCAAATCTGCAATTGTATTTTAAAAAATAAACTTATTTTGAATGTTCCCGATTCTGTTACATAACAATAGTATAATATTATATATTATAGAATAAAAATTATAAACTGTTCCCGGGGCCCCGGATATTACTCAGTTGGCTTATCATGGATAGTTTAAATATTACCACATTTATCAATGTACGTCTAATTTCGTTCAGTTTAACAACATACATATATATTCAATCGTATTAATCATATACATTTATATTTAACATCATCACGAGATTGTCCAATGGAGACAAAATACGAAATAAATATCGATGTGTACATAAAATATATCAGTGTATTACCACATTTTAATTGCATCGAATGGTATCCGAGTATTTTATTCAATTATTTATCTTGAATTTGTTTCTATTCAATTGGTATTTTAGTTTTGTTAAATTTTTGCCTGAAAAATTACAAATCATTTGAGTAAGTACTTTAAAATAAACTATTAAAAAAGTCTGAGTACCTAAATAGTGATTAAATGTCATTTTTTCTTTCTCTTTTTGAAAAGTGGAGGAAATACTTACAGGTTTGACATGCTTGAGTTAAACTTTGAATGGTTTAATGCAATGCAGGCGTACAGTAGTTGTATTACTCTAATTAATTTTAAGGTAAATATGAATAAACGTTTTTTAAAAATCATTCCAAGCTAGGTTTAGTTATTGGTAAACAGGTCATTATTTACCTACATATGTACTTGTTATACTTTTTTCAAATTTTAAGGGTTCATAAAAATATATAATTTAGTTGATTTACCTTTCAAGTAATTTATTTAGATAAGTATTTTTGCTCTCTATATTTATTAAACTTGCAAATAGTTATAGGTAGAGGGTAGGGCAGAATGTACCAATGCATAATTATTAATTCAATTATCAGTGTTAGATTTTTCCGTTTTAAAAGACATTATCGAACCTTTTTTTCGAAAACTATTCCACTTGGCTGTACTAGACTAATTGAATTAAGTAAATACTAAATATTGTTCATTTGTAGCCTAGTTTTTATATATAGCAGTCAATAAGTATTTCTAAATATGTTTTGTTAAAACAATTAGATATATATAATATATACTAAGTACTTCACTACTTCAATTAATTTATCAGAATTTAATTTAGTAATTATGAAATGTATACATTATATTTTATTTTCTAAATAATAATTCTATATTTATATAATATAATACTATATTCAATTATATTAATAATGCGATATAGAATGATTAAAATGCCAATCTTGCATACAGAGTGTTTAAGTACAAAAAGTACTTGTCAATAAAATCTAGATCCTAACAAATGCATAGATACCACATTCGTTTTAATCGATCCCTAAGGCTGTACGAGGGAACATATTATAAATTATGTATGCGAAATACATAAAGTTAGTTTTTAATTCGTATTCGTCTAAAATTAACGCGTACATAGTTTATTTTAAAGTCACGTTAATTTTTTTTTTTCAGTCATACTAAACTATAAACTATGCCACTGCCAATACGCATTGTAGAACCCGTACACGTAGCACGTGACATTGCAATATTGCAGGCAGGCAGTTTTGACGCAACATGTTCAATTCCTAACGAATTTGAAGCCAACATAAATGGCATTCTTAGTAAAATAATACGCCAATTATCAAGCTTATCCAAGCATGCCGTAGAAATGTTCGGTGAACTAACATGTGAAGTCGATTCAATCAATGGAAAAGTTGATTTATTGAAAATTAAATTCGATAGATTATCTGTTGACATACAAGAATTGGATAGTGTTGACGAAAATGGTAACTTTTATTATACACTCATTATTTTCTATGCATTTTTAAAAATGTTTTATTTATATATTATTATGTTTGATATATTAGTATCTTTGGGTGACATCCGCACGAGAAAGGCGTTTAAAAGTGCCACAGTTGTCGATCAGCAAGCTTTTTCAAAGAATACAATGCCTAAACCAATGTTGGAAGTGTATTGGCAATGTGATAAACCGCCTCCTCTTTATAAATTCAACTCTTGCAGGTAGTTTAAAATATATATATAGCTTAAATTATAGAAATCGAACACAAAATAATGTGCTTATTTGGTGTATCGCGTCATACAGGCGACGACGCGACGTCATTTGGTCACCAGCGATTTAATCGCGGTATAATAATATACGTAAGTGTGTGTAATTTGAGCGCGATAACAATAAAATTGATTACAACGTCGATTAGTTTTACATCTGGCAGATCTTGTGATGATTCTGATTATCAGCAGTACGCCTGTGCAGTTTGCAGTTTGACGTGCGTGTTACATATTATATATTATCTTGCAAATATTTTTATAACGTCATTAAAATATATTTCTATAGTCAAAACGGACTGTAGATGATTATTGATATGCCAACCGTTTAAATTCACAAAGATTCACATACTGCTTCCAATAATCTTCAAAATCACCTCGATCTCATGGCTATTTGGTATACAAAATGGCGTTTCAAAGTAAACTAATCCAAATCGCGACCAAATAACGTGGAACCGTGCTTATTATTACTATATATATATATACATAATTATGTATACACATCATACATCGTACATTTATTTTTTATTTATATATTCTTATATTTTTTTTATTTATACATCTATGTATTTACATTTAGAGACGATGGGATGGAGAGTATGAAGTTTTACACAGACACTGATTACTTTTTCAACTTATGGAGAAAAGAAATGTTAAAAGACACGGAAAGAATTAAGTGCGAGCAAAAAGTGTGTATTTCAAGTGGTTTTTTTTTTTGTCAAACTATGCAAAACACATCCATCCATTCTCTATAATACCATTTCGAATAAAAATTAATAATAATTTAATGTATTATGATTCAATATAGCATCATAGATTAAAATCTAGAGACAGCGGTAGGCGTAAAAAAAAACAAATTAGACCACCATCGAATTCGAGAGAATTGAGGAAACAACGTGCTATTGATAATGGAGAACATATAATGTCAAAAGATGTCGTTATGCATAAGTTTCACAATCATTTAATTTCGCAAATTAATTGCCAATTAACACCAATGCTCGATCTTCCACCTTTATTAACCAATGGAGCTCAAAACTTCACGCTCCCTCCGAGTCCATTACCTGAACATGAGTATATGGATCCTGCTCTTTTACAATTTTCAAACTTTATTTCTGCTTCGTCATTATCGCTAGAGATTGGTACACCGAAAACATTAACCAACGAATATGTAAAATCATCATTAAAACATGTAAGTTACATGGTATACATAATTATTTTGATGCTAATGTATAATATAAGACAATGATATATTAATTTGTTTTATAGAAATATACTCCTAGTTATATTAATCGATCAGAACCAATCATTTATGAAAGCACGACATTGAAAAAATACACCAGTACCACTGATTTGACAAAAACGGATCCTATTAAAAAATCACTAAAGCATGGTATACCGAAAACATTAACCAACGAATATGTAAAATCATCATCGTTAAAACATGTAAGTTACATGGTGTATATAATTATTTTGATGTTTATGTATAATTGTATAACATAAGACAATGATATATTAATTTGTTTTATAGAAATATACTCCTAATTACATCAATCGATCAAAACCAATCATGTATGAAAGCACAACTTTAAAAAAATACACCAGTACCATTGATTTGTCAAAAACAGATCCTATTACAAATCATATTCATAGAGAATCTTCACGATACTCTCTTCTTCCTGTAACATTAGAAAACATGCATCTTTCATCAGAATCAATATATGATGAGCCTAAAATGAGAAGAGATAAACATATATTACCACCACATCAAGTAAGCAGTCAGGTTTATGTGTACTTAGTTTGTGATTGAGATCAGATAATTATTAATTTACTTTTGTGTACAAGTGTGTTTTTAATGACATTAATCGATTGGAACCAATTGTCGCTGAAAACCCAAATTTGACCAATATCAATAGAAATAATGTTAACGATGCTCATACAGAATATGTAACACCATTACCTTCATCTCCAATTTTACCACCGCCTCCTTCATTTTTACTACCGTATCCTGAAGGTGAACCTCCTTCACCTTTACCACCACCTTATTCATCTCTTTCAAGTTTACCACCACTTCCTTTATCTTCACCACCTTCATCACCATCTCCTCCGGTTTTACCACCACGTCCTTTACCTTTTTCATTTTTACCTTCACATTCATTTATCAGTCCTTCTTTACCATTCCCAAATATTTCACCTCCTCCACCTCCACCACCAATGCCTGATCTTCAATCCACAATAGCCAATGAAGATATAAAATCAATGCCAAAACAAGTAAGTACTTTTTTTAATATTTGTAAATAACATACAATCTAACATACATTTATCTTTTTATAGGAATCTCCTCCTAATATAAAAATGCAATCTACATCATTGGTACTTCCTGCCAACTGTAACAATGTAAAACAGTCGAATGAAGAAATTAATGATTTAGACACAACTGTAACAAATATTAATAGAAAAACAGTGAGTTCACTAAGGAACACACCTGGGTCTGTCCATGTTTCTTATTCCGATTCACGTAGTGATTTGCTTAATGCAATTAGAGTTGGTAAGGCATTGCCATTTAATTTAACATATTTAATAACAGTTTTTAATGTTTTCCTGAATTATGTTTGTATATTATAGGTGTTGAATTGAGAAAAGTAGAAAAAATTAAACAAAAAGAATACAACCATAGCAATAATGCATTGCGCGATGTTGCTTCGATCTTGGCACGTCGTATGTATATTGAAATGTCAGATTCAGAATCGGATATCTCATCAAACATTGATCGTGAAAGTGATAATGATTGGTCTGATGAATGCCAAACAGGGTTAATAATTAAAAATAATATTACTAAACTAGTTGCTTTACCAGCATCAGCTTTAGGATGAAACTACTGCCACTATAGAAGTGATTTTTGAGTGGCCAGAGGACATTTCTAAAGAGATTTAATTCTGAATTATTTTTTATAATTTTCACTAAACACTAAGTAAAAGCATAAGAGATCTAAATGCGAAATTTATCTAGCAGTTCTTCGTACAAATCAGTGCTAAGTTATGGCGAATATAGAGATCTGATTTTCTCTGTTCAGGTTCTGTCTTCCGAGTTTAAATGTGGTGGTATTATTCCATTAGATTGAATTTTTCTTTGTCCGTTGTATTCACACACTAACTCAGTTTTGGAGTTGAAAATGTTTAGTTAGTATTTTTTAAGGAATTTTTTACAAGTGTAGTGGTCTATAGTAGTCTATCGATTGCGGTTTAAATGAAATTGGATATTAAAAACTTTTATTATACATACATATGATAGGACACCACCAATTTATAACAATTTAAATTTATCATAAAAATCTTAATAAATAGTAATTAAATCGGCAAGTCAAGCAGAACATGAGGGAACAAGAGGTTTTAAATAACTTTCACACAAGACATTAAATAATATGATACAATTAATACAAAACTATATGTCTAGATATTTTGACTAAGTAAATTAAATTAATATAATAATAATAATATGTACACTAGACTTTATTATACTTTGAACTTAACTAATTCACACACTTCAGTATTAAATTTACTACCTGCAGCTTAATATACAAAAGAAGTATGCAGTCACAGTTGAATACGAAAGGCATTCAAAATCGATAAAAAAAACTATTATTTTCCACCTCATGTTATGAACCGGATTTTACAAAAAGACAACAGCTTGTAAAAAATACATAGTTGATTACTCGATTGTAAAAAAATATTTGAGTACAAAGACATATAATTTAAAAATGTATTTTTATAGTATTATAAATGTTTTTCACAAATAGACGTATAAAATTAATTTTATTTGAGAGAACTTAACGTCAAATTTCTGGTAATTCAAATATAATACATGGATGGTTTAAGCTTTTGAAAATCATAATTTAAAAATTACTATTGATTTACAAATAAATTTAAAACTTATAAGAAAAAATGTTTTATATGGTGTAAATTATATTTTATATTTTAATTTTTTTTTTTTCAAAGTATTGATACAGAATTAATGTAAGCTATAACAAAAAATATATATGTACCTTTTTCGAAAATATTAAAAATAATATGTTCCCTTGTAAAACTCAATGTATTTAAATATTTTGAACTCTGCGTGAAAAAAATAATATTCTCATATGAAATCGCTAATCGATCGTTTATATAAATGTATAATCATTAATATTATACATTAATGGTATAAAAGATAATTACACTTATTGAAGCATTATGTTTTGTTTTATTCAGGACACCTTCCGTATTGTCTAACAGTTCTTCAGAGACTCCGACGATGGACGAACGCAATTTAAACAATAGTCGCGAAACATTACCTTCGCCGTCGCCTTCTACGGATGGGAAAAACTCGACTTTACCCACACCGCCACCAACTCCACCGCTGGTGGAGATGAGTCCATGCTATCCATCGGAACACTTTCCCCCTCCTCCTTCTCCTCCTCCTCCTTCATTTTCACCAACGTTTAACGCGCCGATAAAATTACACAACGAAAATATTGAATCTCTTCGGAAACAAGTAAGTCGCTATAATATAGTTTTTTAAGTACCCACCTGTCTTGTCTAATATTTTCGCGTTGCATTTTTTTAATTTCGCTGCGATATTTATATAGAAATCGTTTCCTAACGATAAAATTCAATCCAATCGGTCGGAATTCTCTGTCGACTGTAACAATGCGATACGACCAAACGATGTGAACACGTCTGTTATAAATAATATCAAAAGTAATAACATAGGATGTGAATTGAGGAAACCGTCGTCTGGATCGGACCGTAACACACGCAACGAACTACGAAATAATTTGCTAAACTCGATTAGATACGGTAATGAGGCATTATTTATTAATTATAGGACCAATATTATATTCGATTGATGTTTTCGTTAATTTAAAACTGTAAATCAAGGCCACAAGATAAGAACGCGGAATGTAAACATCTAACGAAAAGGAACAACGTGGTGGTGACCGTCACGCGTCTGTCGACTCGTCTTCTTCAATCGCAGAAAGTCATATACGAGTATATATTATATCTGTTGAGATTTATGATTCGGATCTGCATCGCGCGGAGGATAGTGTTTGACCATAGATACAATACGCATTTTGTGCGCGATCAAGTTTAATACCGCTTGTATTTTTTCGTATTAATGAATTATCAGTTTAAATACTCGGGAAGTATCGTTGTTATTATATCCTTGATTGTATCTAGATAGACCTATGTTGTGTATACGTTTGGTACATAGTAATAAGATGATAATTTATCGGTTATATTAAATTTACTATACAATACAGCTGTATATTTTATTGTAATTTAGATCAATATCCTATGGTAACCACCTAGTCTCGAAATTGAGTTTATTGCCAAAACTTCATAAAAAAAAGAAAAACTACAACAGCTAAATCTATCGTGTTCGTTTGATAACAAATGAATAGCAAGCACTTTCGACCGCAAACATCATCTCGTATAGGTACTATAACAATTAGTCGGTATACCTCTCAAAAGTGCAGTTCGGAACACAGTGGAAAACCGAGGACAAGTCGATGCTGCAAGTATTTATGTACTTAGAGAGGAATTTGGTTCCGTTGACCACGCGTTATTATTGGAAAAACTTTCAGTGTTGGCGGTTCACTATTGTCATTGGTGTATTCGTTTCTTTACGAATTGAAATATTAAACTAGACATTATATCTTTCTATGATGTTCGTTTAGGCCTACTATTTGTGTGTAAATGGTGGTAAATTCACCAAAGAAAAGGTGGAAAGAAAAATATGTATTCGTTTTTCAAATCGGTATGGTAAAAACTCGATTAAAAATAAATAACGTATAATAGGATATTTTGGATAATGTTTCGTCTTTACAATGTCTAATGTGCGTTTGTTTTTTTAATTTATCTAAAATAATATCGCAGGGGCAACTACTAAACCTAACGTGGTCTTCAAATGTTCACAGGAACGTGGGAGTCGCCTTCTCTTCCGCGCAGCATACGGTGGTGAAAACGACGATAGAAACAGATTGCGACCCGTTTGATATTTCGATCGCAAAAGCCGGACTGAAAGACTGGAAAACCGAGGACCGCGTGTGCGGTATAGGTAAGTAGGTATCGCGTTTGCATAATGTCAAGGGTGCGCAAAAAAAAAAAAAACACAATATTATAACAATCTTTAGTTAGATTTGCATTAAGATAATTAAATATAATACAAATAATTAAAATATATACAACGTAATAATACAAAATAACAACATGTATAAATATATAATATGTATATGAGAAAAAAAATAAAAAAATTTTTTAAAGTATAACATATACATAATATATATTTATACATGTTGTTATTTTGTATAATTACGTTGTATATATTTTAATTATCTGTACTTGGGCCCGCTGTGTAATAAATTTAAATAAATATCAGATGACTGTTCGATAATATGGAAAATATACGCGTTTGTGGTAGATAAAGGGCGATAAACGACTGCGGACGTGACCGCGTCAGTGTGTCGTCGGCCGAACGCTAGTGGTGGTGGCGACGAACGCTATAGTATTTACGTCCGCGAAGAAATCCAAAATGACTGACCGCAAGGTTTCACGCGGTGTGTCAAATGTTACGATGTCACGCCGGCGGCGAAGGCAGTGACGACAATGCTAAAGCGCTCGACCGACTGCTGTACCGAAAACCCGCCGGACTGCACGAGGTATTTACAATATTATTTACATTTACGATTCGCGTTTTCGAAAACACGACGCCGTTCTAAAGTTTAGGACGCGCTTACTGGGGGGGGGGGGGGGGAGAGGGTTGTCTATTGAGAGTCAATTCATAATCACAGGTTAATAAGTTATTTTATTAATTTTAATTTGCATATAATATTGTATTGTTATGTATATTTTATATTTACAATGAGAATATCATTTTACTATAGTATGTAGGTACATAATAATTAAATATCATTAAAAAAAAAAAAATATTTAAAATGTCCAGACACTTAAAAAACGAAAGGTCGGTATTCAAATAGGTTTATTCGAATGCTTTTACTCGGATTATTTTCTATACTACTCGCTTTATCGAAAAATCGATGGTCTAAGCTATTATTTTCATATTTTATTTTTACTATTTGTTTGAAATATTTAGAGTTTTTTACTCTCGTTTTGTTCGTTGTTTCGTGCTAATACGTCGACGTGTTCAACAAACATTGATTTGTTGTTACACCTCCTCCTATTGTATAATTGTATTGCTGTTAAAAGTGATCAAACTCATTTTGAAATTGGTTACGAAAATGTTGAGGAATTATAGTCATTTCTGGACACGCTACTACATATATAAATTTTTATTTTTATGTCCAGAAATAAATTATCGAAAGAACTTTAAATTTTATTTGAGTTAAAAATTATTTTACTATAGAAAAATAAATTCGAACATTTAGCCAGGGATCTAGGAAAAAAAAACCCCAAAATTGTGATGGTTACAAACTAAAATAACCCACGCCTCCGGATATTACTCAGCCGGCTTATCGTAGAAAATTGTGAATATTTAAAATATTACCTCATTTATCGATACACGGATTCGTTTATAGGTTATGACAAATATTCATTAAACACGTATTATATATATTATGTTGAATTTTTTTTTTTATACGTTACGTATTTTAATGTTAATAAATCATGGGTATATAAATATTAAATTATTATATTATATATCCTATAAAAATAATCTCACTGTCGTGATTATGATATCCAGTGGAAACAAATGACATAATCAATGTTTTTTCATACCATAAAGTTGAAATTACATCGAATATTTTATTTGATCCCATTTTCGAATATCTTTGTGTTCATTTAGTATTTCAGTACTTATTTAATTAAACTTAACTCGCAAAAAAAGCGGCGAGATACGGAGATAAACATTTATAAATTTATTATAGTTTGTATATGAATAAATTGGAAAATGTCTGTATTATAATATACAACATTGCTGTAATTTCATAATTTGTCAAAAACAGCCTTAAAAATGTTATGTAAAATGTATCGCATTGTTCTAACTAAAACAATAACTAATAAGTGTTCAATTATACTTTATATAAACTCAATACTTTTATAGTTGGTTTTAAAATTTTTAAGTATTGCATTTAATATCAATGTGTAAAATCATAAACATTTTTATTGTGTTGTAGAAATAAACTATGCCATTGCCAAAACGTGTCGTAGAACCCGTACGGGTTACACGAAATATTAAAATATTGCAGAAAAGTAGTTCTAATACCCCTAACGTGTTAGAAACGACTATAAATGGCACTTTGGTCAATACATTATGTCAATTATCAAACCTATCTAAACAAGCGGAAGATCTGTTCGACGAACTTATAAATGAAATCCATTCAATTACTGTGCGAAGTAATTCGTTACGAATTAATTTAGATAGATTATCTGCTAAAACGCATCTATTAAATAATAATAGAACTAACGAAAAAGGTAATTATCATAATATGTATAAGTGTAATGTGTTTAAATAAACTTAAAATCTTACACGAATGTTTATTTAATTTTAGTGTCCTTACAAGATATTGAAATGATAAAACCATTTAAAAGTGCCGTTGTTTTCGATCATGAAATACTTTCAAGGAACACGATGCCGGCGAAATTACTCGAAATGTATTCGAAATGTGATAAGACCCCTCTCTTAAATAAAATCGATCATTATCGGTAATATGATAATTTTGACGGTTTTTCTAATTATTATAATCTTGTAAATAGATTTTTTTTTTTTTTTTTTTATAATTATACATAGGGTGGACGGTAAGGAGAGTATGAAGTTTTACTCGGATCCAAATTTCTTTTTCGACCAATGGAGATTAGAAATATCAAAAGACACGGAGATACTCAGACAGGACAGTATACGAAGAGTGAGTTTTTAAGTTTTTAACTTACAACAAGACATGTTGTATCGGACAAAATGATCAATTGAACGTGTTTTAATTTTAATTTAGTGCTATAGACTAAACACAGAAGGCGCCGCATGTATTCGGCGTCCAATTAATTCAAGGAATAGGAAAGAACAACTTGCAATTGAAAAGGGAGAGTATATTATGTCACAAGACGCTTATCGTTTTTGGGCTTTTCGACAGATAACAGATACTTTTTACAATCATCCAATTCGACAAAACGATTACCAATTCGCAAAAAGTATGGACGTAATATTATCTAAATTTGGTATTCGAGGAGGAGACGCTGAAAAATCTAAAGAAACGCCTAGTCTGTCGAAGAATAATAATTCGAGTGACAGGTAACTAAGTGCCAAATATTTGTCAAGTGATTGCACATTGATTTGAAAACGTAAACACATATTAAAACAATATATATATTTTTATTTAGTTGCCTTGTTAAAAATGTAACGTCCGGTCAGAAGTTGAGTTTCAAAAAATTGTCAAATCCAAACAAAAACTTTCCATTTTATACGAAACCTCTACTGCCAGCTGAGATCACTGTTTCCAGAGTTTCTTTTTCACATTCGACTACAATCCCACCTCCGTCATCGTTGCCATTGATACTTGATCGACCACCATCACCGAAACAAGTATGTTAAAAAGTTTATGTGTCCTTAGTTTAATATTTGTATTTTGTGGACGCGATTAAACACGAAAAAGTTATAAATTTATGTTGTTTTAGAAAATGCCTCTAGTATCTAAATGTTCTCCTTTACAATCGGATCAAATGGCATTTATTAAATCATTACCAACAATATCTGATACTCCGGCAACATTAACCAATGAAGTTCAAAAACCATTAGCACGACAAGTAAGTTGGAAAGTTTAAAAGCTGTAACTTCGGAATTTATGTATTAGACCTATTAATTATAAATTAATGGTTTTTAGAATGATTCTCCTCATCACTTAATTCAATGTATAACAAATGAAACGGATGACAGTTGTGCCAGAGCGAGGATAACGCCTGAAGCAGGTCATATTTTACATGACAATGAAAATACAGATATTTTAAGGGATATTAAAGACGGTGAGAAATATTTATTTACTGTATTGCTATTTGTTTTATAAAACAAGTATCAACAAATAACGAATATTTAAAACTCAGTATAGTTTTGATTAATTAAATGTCACATTAAGGAGTCGAATTGAGCGGAGTAGACATTATTCAACAAAAAGAACAAGAACGTAGTGATGATTTTGATTCAAACTCGTCATATTATAGAAATATTGAAATTACCGATTCAGATTCAGATTTTCCACTAAGTATTAAATGCGATAGTGACGATAGTTGGTCCGACGAGAGTTATACAAGGTGAGTTTCAAAAGTAATAATATGTTTACATAAATATTCCATGGTGTTCTATTTAGGACCGGATTAAGGTAAAATAGTTAAGTATACATAACTTGCTTAAAATAGTTTTTTCAACGTGGCCAGAAAGAAAGAAAAGGCAGAGCTCATACATATACCTAACTACTGTATTTTTTACAGTATTTATTTTCGATAAAATAACCATATTTTATTACAACAAATAATGCTTATAAACGTAACGAATAATTTTGGGCAAAAGTGTTGATCGCATTTTAATCGTATTCAAGTGATAGATATGTTATTGTTTTAAAATTTTAAATATCACAGTAAACATTTTAGAACTTTGAAAAAAAAAATGTCCCTAAATATTAGATTATAATAAAATTGGAACTCTGTTTCAACTAGAATTATATACTAAATGAGTTTTAAAATCTAGTCTTTGGAAATTATACAATCAATTATTTTTATGTTTTTGTAACAAATACTACGTATACTAATAAGTAATAACTATATGACCTATATTCGACTAATCTCAGATTATAATAAAAAGAGTATATGTAAATATATAATACTAAGTTTATATAACTCTATACATATGTATAAATAAATATAGATTTAGTTAATACAATTAATATGTATGCAAAAAAAAAAACATTGTAAAAATTAATCATATAGGTAAGATTATTTATATATATATAAATGGAATTTATTTAAATTTATTTAGATCACACGATGTACTGTCAACTGATTCTCTAACAACTCTAACCAGTGAATGCAGTTGGAGTTCTAGTCATGAAGCATTATCCATTCCATCACCTTCTCTAATTGAAAACAATTTTTATTTTATAGAACCTTTTCCCGAACGTTTCCCAAGTCAACGTTCGGTATCTATAAAATCTCATTTACCGTTAGAAAACTTTCCTCCTCCTCCTCCTCCTTCATTTTTGCTAATGCTTGATTCGCTGATGGCATTGGCCAATAAACCATCGAAATCGTCATCGAAGCAAGTAAGTTATTACTTATAAATATGTATTACAATATATTTGTTTATACTTTTATGAACAAAATATAAATTAATTTTTTTTTTTAAAGAAACTTTCCTCTAATCACGTAACTCAATCGGAACCAACGTTTGATGAGGAACCTTTGACCAACATTAATGATGGTAATTTAAGAACATTTGACAACATAGGTCATGTTGCTCATACAGAAATTTTACCACCGCCATTTGCATATAGAAGTTCGCCTACATCATTAGAAAGCATTAGAAATGCTTCGGAATTATCATCTATGTTTACAACATTGAATAACGAAGATATTACATCACTACCAGAACAAGTAAGTAGTAAAGTCTACGTGTATTTAGTGTATTTACAAGAAATAATTGTTTGTCGTGTAAAAGTGTTTTCACAATCACGTCGTTCAATCGGAACCAATTATTGATTTAAACACAACTTTAACATGGAATAATATCAGTAGTATCGACGAGAGAAATAATTCCGAGTTTCAAAGTCTCACGACTCGTGCAGAATTTTTACCACAACCGCCTTCTATGTTTGATACACGTTCAGTGGTGAACGACAGCGTTATAATATCACCGCCAGAACAAGTAAGTTATTAAGTTTGAATTCACAACTATTTGGATTGTATATGAAATCAGATTTTTCGTTCATTTCGGTGTAAATATAGTACCTGCCTAATCGCACGATTCAATCGGAACCAAACATCAATGTAAATACAACTGTGACCAATATCAGTAGCAATGACGTGAGAGAAACACCCGGAACAGATTGTTTTGCAGAACTCGAAGAACTATTATCGTCACTTACACCACTACCTCGTACTAGTTCTTCTTCGACATTAGAAAACGTTTTTCATCCTTTGTCATTGCCACCATCAATGTTTGATACGCCTACAATGTCAAGCAACGATGATATAATACTCCCACCAGTAGAAGTAAGCTTATTTAGTTTGTGTAAAAGTTTAACAAGTTAAAACATAAATATTCGTGTTATAGTATCTTTCCGATCCCATAACTCAATCAGAATCGACTCTACGAGATGCGAATACAACTGTGACCAATATCAGTAGCAGCGGTGTGAGAAAAACACTAAGTCTAGATGATCTTGCAGAACTTACAGAACTATTATCTTCACTAACATCACTACCTCGTACAAGTTCTTCTTCGTCATTGCCATCAGTGTTTGATACGCCTACAATGTCTAGCAACGAAAATATAGTAGCCCCACAAGTAGAAGTAAGCGTATTTAGTTTGTGTAGAAGTTAAGATAGTTAAAACATAAATAAAAAATAGAAAATATATAAACAAAATGATTATATTAATATCTAATGGTTAATACTATTAAATATATTAATTAAACAATAATAAAATAAAATAAAATAAATGTCTTGCCTTGAGTATTATTTGTAAGAGTGTAAAGAGCGCACTAACACAAGACCTTTATTTTATTTTATTATTGTTTAAATATATTAATAGTTTGTATTAAAATAATTTTATATATTTAATAATATTTTGTTATTAAACATAAATATTTTGTGTTATAGTATCTTTCCGATCGCATAACTCAATCAGAATCAACTCAACGAGATATGAATACAACTGCGACCAATATCAGTAGCAATGACTTGAGACAAACACCTGGAACAGATCATTTTGCAGAATTTACAGAACTATTATCGTCATTCACACCACTACCTCGTACTAGTTCTTCTTCGTCATTGCCATCAGTGTTTGATACGCCCGCAATGTCAAGCAACGAAAATATAGTATCACCACAAGTAGAAGTAAACATATTTAGTTTGTGTAAAAGTTAAGATAATTAAACATAAATAAAATATTGAAAATATATAAACTAAATAGTTATATCAATATATCTAATGGTTAATACTCATAAATAATAACAAAATATTATTAAATATATAAAACTATTTTAATACAAACCATTAAATATATTTAAACAATAATAAAATAAAATAAAATAAAGGTCTTGCATTAAGTATTATTTGTAAGAGTGTAAAGAGCGCTCTAACGCAAGACCTTTATTTTATTATTGTTTAATATATATTTAATAGTTTGTATTAAAATAATTTTATATATTTAATAATATTTTGTTATTAAACATAAATATTTGTGTTATAGTGTCTTTCCGATCGCATAACTCAATCAGAATCAACTCAACGAGATGTGAATACAATTGTGACCAATATCAGTAGCAATGACTTGAGAGAAACACCTGGAACAGATCATTTTGCAGAGTTTACAGAACTATTATCGTCATTCACACCACTACCTCGTACTAGTTCTTCTTCGTCATTGCCATCAATGTTTGATACGCCTACAATGTCAAGCAATGATGATATAATACCCCCACCAGTAGAAGTAAGCGTTTTGAGTTTGTGTAGAAGTTAAGATAATTAAACATAAATAAAAAATTGAAAATATATAAACTAAATAGTTATATCAATATATCTAATGGTTAATACTCATAAATAATAACAAAATATTATTAAATATATAAAATTATTTTAATACAAACTATTAAATATATATTAAACAATAATAAAATAAAGGTCTTGCGTTAGTGCGCTCTTTACACTCTTACAAATAATACTCAATGCAAGACCTTTATTTTATTTTATTTTATTATTGTTTAAATATATTTAATAGTTTGTATTAAAATAATTTTATATATTTAATAATATTTTGTTATTAAACATAAATATTTGTGTTATAGTGTCTTTCCGATCGCATAACTCAATCAGAATCAACTCAACGAGATGTGAATACAACTGCGACCAATATCAGTAGCAATGACTTGAGACAAACACCTGGAACAGATCATTTTGCAGAATTTACAGAACTATTATCGTCATTTACACCACTACTTCGTACTAGTTCTTCTTCGTCATTGCCATCAGTGTTTGATACGCCCACAATGTCAAGCAACGAAAATATAGTATCACCACAAGTAGAAGTAAACATATTTAGTTTGTGTAAAAGTTAAGATAATTAAACATAAATAAAATATTGAAAATATATAAACTAAATAGTTATATCAATATATCTAATGGTTAATACTCATAAATAATAACAAAATATTATTAAATATATAAAATTATTTTAATACAAACCATTAAATATATTTAAACAATAATAAAATAAAATAAAATAAAGGTCTTGCATTAAGTATTATTTGTAAGAGTGTAAAGAGCGCACTAACGCAAGACCTTTATTTTATTACTGTTTAATATATATTTTATAGTTTGTATTAAAATAATTTTATATATTTAATAATATTTTGTTATTAAACATAAATATTTGTGTTATAGTGTCTTTCCGATCGCATAACTCAATCAGAATCAACTCAACGAGATGTGAATACAATTGTGACCAATATCAGTAGCAATGACTTGAGAGAAACACCTGGAACAGATCATTTTGCAGAGTTTACAGAACTATTATCTTCATTCACACCACTACCTCGTACTAGTTCTTCTTCGTCATTGCCATCAATGTTTGATACGCCTACAATGTCAAGCAACGATGATAATATAATACCCCCACCAGTAGAAGTAAGCGTTTTGAGTTTGTGTAAAAGTTTAGATAGTTAAAACATAAATATTTGTGTTATAGTATCTTTCCGATCGCATAACTCAATCAGAATCGTCTCAACGAGATGCGATTACAACTGTGACCAATACCAATAGCAGCGATGTGACAAAAACACTCGGTCTCGATGATTTAAGTCTACATATTGGTTTACTCGAAGCGTTTTTAGATGGTGAGAAATCGATATTTTATTTTATCATATTTAATATTGTAATATATTATAATAATCTTGATGCATTGTTGTTTCACTTTAAGGCGTCAAAATAAAAGACTTCGAAAAATTAAAATTTTAAAAAGAAGTTTGCAATAGTGCATTGCACGATGTGGCTTTGATACGGCCGTGAGAAATGAAACGCCCGATTCAGATTTTTCATCAAGTAAAAAATAATACAGTTATTGTTAGACTAAAGAAACAGAACCCGGTTGCCGAGAGTCCATATAAACAGTAACATATTTTTATTCGGAATGACATAAATACTTGACATTAAATAGCATCGTTAACTGATTTAACACGATTATGTATTTAGATTATTGGACATTGATTGTTGAAGAGAGTTGAAAATTTGAAATAACATTTTTAGCAGTGTGGACAAATTGTCAGTTTGGCTTAATGCTTTATTCATACGAACCGCAAAAGTGCATAGTCTCTAGGATTTTAAGTTTTCTTTTTAAATCATCGATATTATATTATTTCAAAAACAATTCTGGAAGTTTGTTACCAATGTTTTAGATATTTATACAGAAAGGTTTAATAACTGTATTTTTAAAAAAAAATCATTACAAGGAAAACTTTATAAACTTATTATGAAAATTATACATAATAATATATTGTAATCAAGTTTAGATCGATCCGATGGATTGTTGAATCCTACAGTTGATCGTTTGTTTGTAGTCTTATGCACACGGTAACATCATACAACTGTGTATCTAAGCCTCAACGGTTCAAATTATATATACGATAAACAATATGTATTTAAACAAGTGGAGGATGCATCATATTGTATTGTCGTGCTCCGCGTTCACCGTACACCACAATAAATCGTCGTTGCTTTACACTTTTTTTGTTGTTGATAAAACTGTTGTTGCGAGGTCACAGATTACAACTACAGGTCTGTAATATTTTTCACTAGAATTTGACGTCGTCGTCCGTTGTTTCAACAAACGCAAAAACCATTAAATTCACCCGCCGGCTTTAATAAATATGAAGTTTATTATATATTATCATACCGAAAAATAATATTATTAATACAACGCTTTTGAATGCTAAAGAGCGAAAATAAAATAAAAATAATCTCAAGGCACTATAGACGAAACGCATTATTTTTACACATAATATTATATAATATAGGTAATCTGTTATGGGAATTTACATTTTTATGTATATAATATGCGCGACAATAATTATTATTTAGTTGGTTAATAATACAATACAATGATGATATAATAAAATATGTGTGTGACTCTCGGTTTATAGTTAAAATACTAATAAAAATAGTATAATACAAAATATATATATATATATATTTATATATATATATATAATATATTATGAATAAATTAACAAGAAGCATACACATAAGTAGATTAAAAAAAAAAAAATAAAAATAATAATAAAATAATAATAATAATAATAAAAATAATTAAAATTGAAAGAAGAAAATCGGAAACTGATACGCGAACGGAAATAATATCGGCAATATTTTTTTCCCTCCGTTTCTCGATATACAGCTGCAGCGGAGGAGGAAGAAAACGTATGTGTGGTTAGTTGGTGTACTATTCGTCTTGGATGTCGAGTTCTACGGGTATGGACGTGGTGAACGTCGGCGTCTCCAGTTCCTCGTGTTTCTTCATCTTGACGTTCTGTAACATGAGATTCTAGCAAAAATCATATAATTCGAACAATCGGCGGCTCTGTACGGCGACCGGTCAAAGCGTAGTCCCAGTCCTTTAAGTCGCCGCGCGGTATGTGATAATAATCAGAACTCATAACTTCTAGCGTTTGCATATTTTATTTTTGTTTTTTGAGAGGTCCTAGAGGTACCTATGCGAGCTATACATTTGTTTCAGATAACCAAGAGGCTACATACGAAATTTTATGTTGCATATTTTCGCATATTTCGGAGTGTAAGTGCTTTTTTTCGCTTGTTTTTGGATTTTTGCACGATTTTTATCATTTATTTTTTTTTTTAATTTTTTTTTAGTAGCCTAAAACGTTTTTTCTTAAAAATAACAAGTAATTATAGTCATAGTAATTGTTCATATTGGTAATTGATTCGTGTTAATTAATTTTTCTTCTTATATAACTTATATATCAAAAGAAGCTAAAATAATAAAATAACATAATAATAATAAAATAATAATTTTTGTATACAAACGTTTTTTTTTGCATATTTAAGCGCTTATAACAACCTTTTTTAGAGCTATAAGTTATGAGCCCTGATAATAATGTTTGTAATCGTGACACGACGTCCGAACACTTGACGTTTTCACCGAGAAATATGCACCGGCTCCCCGACGATCATCGAAAGGAGAATTAAATGCGTCGAAAAGCACATTAACAATTCAAAAACGCATCGATCTATTATTATTTATTTATTATTTATTAATTATTTATTATATTATATATAAAAGAACAGGCATTTTATAATGTTCCCATTTTGTGACGACGCTATTTAACTATTTTCCAATTTTTTTTCACAGAGTTGTTTCAAATACTTTCCCGAGTGTCACCACGTCACCCGAATTTCAAAATTCGAACCCTTAGGGAGTTAAAAAGGGTGAAACTAGAAAAATTCGCCTGGCCGGAACCGCTGGAGCTTTGAGTATGAAATTTGGTCGGCAGTTTCGTTCTTTTTATATAGTGGAGACCCCTTGGGGAAAGGATTTTCGGAAATTCGACCCCTAAGGGGGGTGGTAAAAGGGGTAAAAATGAAAAAAAATAAAAAGTTGCAAACGGCGCGAAGCCGGGTTATATTCAGCTAGTATTTTATATTATAAAATAGAAGCCCTTTCATAACTATTCGCGCACAACTCGAAAAGTACTCGGTGGATTTTAATATGGTTTTCGCTAATGGATTGGCCAAGTATGATCGGCACAGAACGTCTCGAAAATTCAACCCTTAGTTTTTCGAAATTTCGAGAGTGTTGTTTTTATATGTCTTCTTAAAATGTCGAATTTCAGAAAAAGCTGTTTTACTTTTCGTAAAAGGGAGTGTATATTTCCCTTCCCCCCCCTTCCTGATCGGCTCGAGGGGATTGTTCGATTTCCTTTTCCGTCGCGATCTATAAGGATCCAAAGGGGAACGGCTTGTCATTTTCCTCGTTCGAATCCCGCGGACGATTCGGGTGATTCGGACGGTTAACAATAACGGGCAGACGGGCGGCGTCGTCTAGCGGGACTAGGACGTCGGCCTGGGTCGCACGTCGTTACAGACCTGTTGTTGTTTGTAATGGTTGACGATGTCCTGGTCGGCCGGACAGCTCTGCGTGAACGCGTCCAGCTGGTACATGTGCAACATGTAACGCCACAGATACCTCAGGTCGGTCGGCATTTGAAAGTCCATGAAATATTTACCTGAAAACAAACGAGTTTTATAATCTCGCACGTGGAACATTGCCAATACGCGCGGGGGTGTCGCTCGAAGATTTACCACACTTTTTTTTTTTTCGACTACTTACGGAGAGGTGTGATTTCACACGGGCCTCCGACGATTTAACTTGGAAAATTACAATTTAAAACCTCGTAAAAGTTTATTTTTAGTTATAAAATACGTTATTTTACTCGATATAAAGTCATTTATAAGTAGAATTTTCAACTCGAAAACGTGCGTATGAAATTAAAATAAAATTTCTACCGGGTATGGAATTTAAAACGTAATATTCTGTTTGGATTGAATTCATATCCTAATTTTACAATCAATTTAACTGTGAAAAGGGGTAGTACTGCGAGGCGAGGGTCTCGAGCAGCGGGCCATTTTGAAATGTCACCAGGTCGTTTTTGTGTATGAAAATAGATGTGCATTACGGATTTTCACGCGGTAAAAAAGTCAACACCCAGGCGACAGGCGACGATCGAAGGACATTTATTAGGTGGGTACAATGGTAGATATAATAATTATTGTTTACTCGGTTAACTGATATTCGTTGTTTACTGACCACCGACAGACATGATCGTCAGTAAGATATCGATGAAATTTATCATACGTTTAACGTTTATTGAAACTATTTTTAAAAGTAAGGGGTACAACCCCGCGTGCCCTGATCCCCCCCCCGCTATTATTATTACTCTCTCGGCGTGAAAGCGCGGTAAATCCTCGCGGAAAACACCTCGCGCATATACGCGGGGTTCGTTGTGTGGCCGACTTACCGGCTACTCGGATGTGTTGCAGACGGGGCATGAGCTCGCAGTCGAAGCAGCACATCGTGTCGCCGGTCAAAAACCGCGTGTTTTTCTTCTCCAGATGCGTGTTGATCTTGCGCAAATGTGACAGCAGACTGTTTATGCTCACGTCGTCTTTTTTCAAAAGCATTAGCTTCAGCTTCTGTAAATTTCAATCGCAAAACGCATCGATTATTAATAATCGTTAAAATCCCGTTTTATATCCCCGTCACCCGTTACTTTCGTTACACTCGGACAACACTTTGGAAGTATAAGAAGAAAGAAAGCGTAATAATAATTACAGTTTCCATTCGATATCGATAGCCCCGAACCCGATTTTGTCCACGATTGATTTTATAAGAGATCTCTTTGTGTAGAATTGTTCCCCCCCCCACCCCACCCCCCGATCAATCGTACAACGAAATCGGCTACAATGTACACGATGTCGATTTGTGCGATTTCAAGAGAATCCAGTCGACATAATATTATTATTATCGTATAGAATTTATTATTATATTTTCGTTGCAGGACTTTGCGCGAATCGAATGAATAAATAGAAAATAAACAATCGAACGGTGGGCGAAAGAAAAGAAGTCGCGTTAAAACAACAGCCACGTCGCCGTAACAGCCGAATACATATTAAAATTTTTAATAGCGTATGGCGGTGAATTCTCGTACGCCACGTCGTCGCAAAAACGCATTTAATATAAATTATCGCAGTCGCTATCTATTTTATTCGTGCCAGACGTTACTACATACTACTACGGACGGCGATCGTTCGGATTCACAAACGAAGACCGAAATGGCCCGTTTTCACGCGCGCGTGATACGACTAATCGTCGCGATCAAGACGAGAATCTATAGTGGAAAACGACTGATGAAGAAATCCACTGGTTCGCAATAATAATAATAATAATACGGTTATAAATTGCGTTTACGAAAATCGTGTGGAATGTAAAATGAAAATCATCGTTTTTAACATTTGGAAACGTGTCGGTCGTGATCGAATTACGATTTTTAGTTACGAATTTTAAATACGAGTTTGCGGAAATCTGATAGCAGTCGATTACTATACTTCGCCAATGCAAGTCGAATGCGCGCATGTCCGCGACGTTGTTATGACAGAGAGAGAGAGGGGAAAAAAATGTATAATACTCGGAAAAAAAAACTCTGTTAACAAAACGACTCGTCGCGGAAGCGTTTTAAAAATAAAACGAGTATTTATTTTATTTTTTTATCACCAAAACATTATGTTTTTATGACTATTGCGTATTGTTTAAAGGGCGAAAAATATATTTATTCCGAAAAAAACGAAAATTTGACGCCGACGAAACACTATAAGACTTTTGGGAGGGAGGGTTTTCGTATTTGATGGAAATACAAATATACACGTTGGAAATCGATAATGTCGCGCGATGCCCGTCCTCTGCGATCGCAGTTAGCTCCGGCTTATAATCAGCAGCAGCAGCAGCAGCAAAAGGATTATGTAATGTTATTTTAATAGAAAATAAAAAATACCACTTCGAAACGCGACGTAAGTATGTGACATTTTTTAGTAAATAATTGTAGATAATCGCTCGGGTTTATGTAACGTTGGGGAAAAAAAAAAGCTTTAAAAGTGTAAAAACGCAACACCGCGGGGCCAATTAAAGGGGGAGGAGGAGGGGAAACGTATTTGAACAAGTTGTAATAACATATAAAGATATTTAGGTCGAACGTCATTTTTCAACAACACCGTAGTGTAGTAGTAGCTCTCTCTCTTTCTCCGTAGGTACACGCACGCGCGCGCAAATATGTACCTATATACTACTCTGGTTGCCGCTGCTGCTGTACGTATCTAAGTAGTAGCTTCGTGTGTCGGAACGAATACCCTGAAACGAATGTCGTTTTGAAACACAAATACACGAGGGGCTGTAGTTTTAAGTGAGTTGTACGACACATTCTAGATAATCGACGCGGCATTGTTCGAAGAGCGTTATAAAACGATCTTCGCAACAGGTTGTGAGGAAATAATATTTCCACGACCATAAACCGACGGCGGCGCGGGAGTCGGCCAGAGAGAGAGAGAGACAGACAAACGGACAGATAGACAGAGAAACGGAGAGAAGGTGATAAGGACTTTATCGACGGTAAAATGCAACGAATAACAAATATAAACACGTAATATATATCGATTATTATATACAACGATATGTCGACTGCTTTCCGTACAAGGAGTAAGCCTAGGCTGACTGCAAGGTTTTTTCCCCGCGAACTATTCAAACGAGAAGGAAAAACGTTCGTAAACGTTTCGCAGTACCTTATGTACACACAAGGTACGCGACGGCAGGTGTTGGTTTTTCGTAAAAAGACGTCATCCGAAGACGATATCGTGAGGTCTACTTTTAATCGATACAGGAATTTATAATAACGAAATATTATCGAATCATTTCAATACAAACTATGTATTAAATAAAATAAAGGTCTCGCCTCGAGTATAATAATAATAATAATAATAATTAAGAGTGCGAAAAAGTCACGACCGGTTTCGATTGAAAATCATCATCAGAGCGCACAAATTTACAAGTTCAAATGGCTTGTTTGAAAAGTCACGGGGGATATTATCGAGTCACAAGCATTGTAATAAACGAGCGTTTTCGTAAGGATTCGGTGATATTATTAATTTTACGAGACGAGACTTCGTCCACTTCACCACGTGAAACGTAGTCGTTTCGATTCGTTAATCAAATTATCCGCAGACGCGAGAATTTCAAATGGAAAATTTTACAAACAGTTGCCAAAATCTATTTCAGATGTCCCCTCAAAACCTATCGTGGGTTCAAACAAAATCGAAATACATTCCACATGATAAGATTATTGTAACGCTGAGAATCGCGATTTTTTTAAATTTAAATTATAACGTTTAGCGTACATAAATTAACGTTCTCACAAAACTATCACTACTCGTCGCCGTAGTTCTATTGTAAAACGTACGTGAATAACATAATTATTGCGTATCGTCGTCCGAAGACGACGCGCGACGGTGACCCATGCCCGTGGAGACTTACGCGACCCGTGTGGAATTTCAAATCCACCGTTCGAGTGATACCTATATATTGTACGCGAAGAGGAGAAACCAGATAAACTACTTTTTTTTTCTCTTTCTTTCTTTCCACGACGACCGACCGAGAGTCGTTTCCGAGCTTCCGAGTGAATAACAAATGATTACGAAATGGAAAGTGAATCGCGGTCGGTGTTTAGCAATCGCGCGTCTATTTACGCGCGTACCGCGGAACCGTGTACGAAAAACAACCAAGGATAGAGTGCAGTAGACACGTACGCTGTATAAGTTTTCAATCAGAGTGGCCACTTCTTTGTCCTGCACGAACAGATTATATCCGCCGGGTACGTTCTTCATGATGTGCCTTTCGATTTTTTCGTTTTCCAAAACGGCCATTCCGTTGTCGATTAAAATCGGCGGAGGATTCGCGTCGAAGTTACTTCTATATAAACAGCCAAAAACACAATATCATAAACAAAAACGGCGGGGAAAAAATGTTTTTACATATAGTAGACGAGCGCGCGAGAGAAATAATTGTCTTGGGTTTTTCGATTATTCAGAGTTTTTTTTTTTTTGATAGTAAAAATTTTTCTAATCAACACTTTGATACAAATTTGATCAAATATATGACGTATTATTATTTATTGATTGATTTTATCAATTAAAACGAATACATCGGAGAAAAACGTCGTGGCCGATTGATCGAGAGAAAAAAAATGTAGGAAAAACTATAAACTTGACGTACACACCAAACTTTACAGTTTTAACAAAAACGAAACTTTAGAAAATAGTGATCCAAGTTAAATTTAAATAATTATCGCCCGGAAAGATTATCATGTATAATATTTTAATGGTATATAAATATTACAAATTATATTGAATTGTTTTGTTCGCGGTGCAAACCATACGCATAGATGCGCGTAAAATGTAAATAGTAATTTTATTTAGGTTAACGAAACACGTAACTCGTGTAAATCGTAATTGTCGAAATATTATTGAAAACCTAAAATTACCGACCTGAAATCCGGAGGAGGTTTTTGCATGTCCACTGTGGTCACTTTGAGGCTGATGGTTTTCAACTCGGCCAGTAGATAGAGGTCCATGAAATATTCTTGGCAAAACAGACACGCTCCTTTTCGGCGCCCGTCGATCGTCGAAGCCTATACAAACATAATCGATTATATTATTATAATCTCATAACGCAGAGCTATAATATTATATATATTGTATAAACGGTATTATTAAAAAATCAATAACGTACATTTAATACGTTATGAAACTGGTAAAGAGTTGAATTTTTGCCCGCCCCGCCGCCGTGCGCGTCGACAAGTATTCGTTTATTATCGAACGAGCATATTGAGACAAACACGCGAATGACTCAAGTCGACGACTAGCTGTTTATACCTGTTAGAATTTGTATTGTAACGTATTAGTCACGGCTAATCGTAACTCACAATATAGCAATGGAACGACGAGAGATCACAATCTACGGGAGATATTTATTTCTACGATTAAAAAATGTCAAAGTATAACGCGATGTTACGTACTCTGCGAGAGGACTCGGGTGAAATAATACATTTTGAACGGAGATCGTCCTTTGTGTTCTACAACGAAATCGGCTGTTTCTACGACGACGAGACGTTTTACCCGTTCGATTCGACACGCGATCCCTGTGCGATCGGTCGGAAAGTACCATAAAATATTACTTTGAAACTCACCCGAGATGAATATTATTTTTATTTTATCCCTGAAAATCCCATCGAAATCGTCGAGAGTAGACGTCGCGTGGCGTTCCGACTTTTTTTTGCCCGACGCGAAGCGTGAAAACGTGCGAAAGTCTCGTGACGACTTGGCGGCGCGAATAATAATTATTATTCAAAATCCTGGTCGCGTAAATAAATTAGCCGGTACGTCGGACAAAGAAAACGTCTGCAGCACGTGCGGCAGACAGATAGAATATACTTTATCCAATTCTCCCCCCTCCCCCCTTTATAATGTGGTGTCGAAGAGCTTGAAATATCTTTCTCTGGTTATAAGTAAATATCGAAATTCTATCGGACGCGCATAATTGCAGGTACGTGTTTTTAAATATTAAGGCTGTAGGGATTTTCAATAGAAATTCTCGGCGATATAAATCGTCGATTTATACCATTTGTATTTGATAAATTATAGACGGTAAATAATAATTAAATAATGACTCATCGTCAATTGTTTTTCAGGTTTTTTCGTTCGCGTAACGATCGACCAGCTGAAATATTAAATAATTCATACGAATACGTATAATGGAACCGCGTCGAGTATATAGTTCAAACAAAATAAACCGCATAACCACACTGCAGCGAACGTGACATCTTGAACGCGCCAATAATTCGATAAAAAGAATTAAACCGTTCGATCCAAATAGGATATTGTATAGTTCTAATCGTTCTAATGGGATATTTTCGTATAACATTATCCAATTACAATCCCAAGAGGAAAACCTTTATGGCAAATCACATATGTGTCTCCTCTTTTCACAGATGGAAAACTGTTTAACGCTAGTAAAACATTAATTATTATTAATTATTACTAATTGGTTTCCTATAATTTCTTATAATAATTAATGGTCATTACGAGAAACGATCGAAGCCCGTCTATTAATTAATTGATTTTAAGGAACGTCGGCAAACTTATCGCACATCGAACACGTTGAAAAAATAATTATTATTGTATTGTATTGTATTTGTACTCGATGTCGGTATAATAATATAATAACAACGCATTAATTTTTACATAATGCGTAATCCACAGAAGAGGCGGGCGGACGGGCTTCGCACTGCAGTAAAACATTAGTCGCGTTAACCGTGCGTTTTTATTAAAAAAACAACAAAATATGTTTGACTATAGACATAATATTTTAGTAAAATATACGTAATAATACCTCTCCCTCGTAGCCGGCAAGAGGTCGTGACCTACGAGAGGAAGGTAATCGTACACACGTTCGAATGAAAGCGACAGTTTTTTTTTTTATAACTAAAAAATAAGATCGTAAAGTTAGTCACTAGGCGGCGGCGGCGGCGACAAACTACTTTCACAATTTCCTTACGCATACACGACTGGTTTTTTTTTTTCCATTTCAAACTAGTTATCCGAGCCTATGTTATTGCACACGAAACGTACAGATATACATTTCCGTAGAAATACTATATTGCCCACACAAAGTACGCGCGTATAGAGTAGTTGGGCAATGTGTTTCGCATGTCATAAGCACCGCGGGGCAAATATAATAATAATATAATAAATTAACAAAAGTTCAATAACGGTTCGCGGAAATATATTTAGAAGCTGTTTTCGATGCAAATAGGTGTTGTTGTAACAATATGACCTATCTCAACTCGGGAAAAAAATGCATTAATTATTTATAAAAAAAAAACAACATTGTTAAAAATAATTATTACACAATACAATACGTATTATGTAATCTAGATTATTGAAATCAAGTCGATCGCGCAGAGGAGTGAGTGTAAAACATATAATAGTTGGTGCCCCGTTTAATATAATAATAATAATAATAACCATTCGACTTTGGAGAGAACGCATTTATATTATTATTATTTATCAACAATCGATGTGTGTGTTTTTTTTTTAAATTTTTTCTACCACTAATAAGTCGACTAATTATTCGAACGCGAACAAATAAAGAACTGGGAAAGAAAAAATATGATTGATTGATATTTAATTGACGATTTAATTAGTCACATGGAAATCCTAAGAAGATAAATTACAACAAATTGATTATTAGTAATATCGGTTTTCAGAATTCATATAATACGAGTATGTATACGTGTACATCTGTTAGGTATGATATCACGTGATGGAATATCAACTTTTTCAATAGTGAAATTTTTCAACTACCGTAAAGCAATCCAATGTGTTAACATCAAAGAAAATTTGTATTTCACAACGTTTTTCGCATTATCTTATTTGCAATCCAAATTATTATTCGACTTGATTATTTATAATTATTTATATAAACACAGGTGTATATGGTATGGTATACATAATGTGTATATTATAATATAATATTATACGAGTACATTGTCTTAATTAAGTTCGGCTTTTTAGTTTTCATAAAAATTAATTGTTTTTTTTAGATACACTCGAAACTCAAATCATTAACATACCGTAATCAGATATAAAATGTAAGTATACGAGGAGAAACTTAGATTTCAAAATCTACTTTTGAAGTTATAACTAATCGCGATATTAAGCAGAAAAAAAAATAATTAAGGAAAAAATTATTATTTAAATAATTATTATTAGTATAGTACACAGGAACGAACTATATTGTCGTTAGGATCATAGTTGCTCGATGAAAAAATATAATATAAATAATAACAATATGCTTGTAACTTTCAGTTTTTAAAAAATTTTAATTTAGCTGTCAAAGAGACAAAAAAAAAATAAAAACTAAAAACTTTTTTATAATTACTAAAATTTTAAGTTCTTGAAAATTGACATGACTTATAAAATTAACATTAAACGAAATCAATGACTAACTATATCTGCAGAAATACGTGCATACTAATATAATTATATTATTATGATGATTATTATAATTATTATGCATCGCGACTTATCACGAACTTGTGAAATAAAATAATAGGTATTATTTCTAATCGAATTATACGTTCAATGTTTACCTTGTAAAATTAGCAGATTTTAAATTGACGCTTATCAAATTAGGACTGTTTCTAGTACACAGACAGAAAAACAAATGAACTATGGCAACGCCTTATCTATCCACTATCCGTACATGACCATGGGTCATATTATAACACTCATATGTGAGAGAAAGCAAAACATCGAACAGTATTGTATGACAAGGAGAAAGCAAAATGGGTGCCACGACCCGAACCTAGAACAATATAGGGCTCAGCCAATAATGTATATACGAGTTACGAATACTAAAATGTTTGTACTACAGGAAATATTGAACTCTGTCGTTTTAAGGTTAATAAACGTCAAGCCATATGTCCACTAAATACGATTTTAAACAGTCGAATTAAAATTAGAGAAATCGATTTGACAGTAATAAGATTTACAATGACTATAGCTATTACGAAACTATTAGCCACGATGGTTGAATAAAATTCAAACGAAACGTGAAAATATTTGGTTTTATATTCAAAAGACCCATATAAATAGGAAACTAAAAAAATATATAATATGTAAACAGATAATTATTAGCATATAACAGATAAAAATAATACTTTTTCATTAAAAAAAAATTCGGTATTTTCAAAATCTGGTATTGCGATTTTAATTTTACCGATTTTCAATCATTTTTCGTCGGTTTTTCTCAAAGACTTGTTGGAAAAACTGCAGAGGAAATTTTGAAATTGATCCTCAAAGTACTAACGAGACATTTGCTACTAAAAAGTAAAGTTGAAAATCGAAAATATAGTCATTCGAAATGATCAAATCGACAATAATTATTATTAAGTTATATTACATCATTTAAATTGCATTAGGTCTGAGAAAAAAAATAAATATTCAACAGAATAAATAAAACGTGAGAAAATGTGATGAAACACAAAAGCTATACTCTTATCGGTTATACAATATTAATGTAAACATTGAAATTCGTATAAAATCTAATTTACCTACATAATATTATGATCGACATGAAATTAATATGTAACGAACAATATCGTTTTATTGTTCTTTCGACGAGACTGATTGATATTATTGAAATAATTTTTCATGTGATAAGTATAGTATAATAATTAATCGAAATCGGTCCTTGGAAAAATAGAGAGATACTGACACACATCCGCGATCCGTGAGTAAGGGTTATTAATAAAATACTCGCTTCTATACAGTCAACAGATTACCAATGCTGCTGCAAACAACGCGCATGTGTAAATCTTAAAATAAAAGTCGAATACGCACACAATATGCTAACTCGTATGATTTTCTTGGCGTACAAAATATGTAAACATTTACTCGTAAATTACGCCTGTAATTATGGCGAAAATGAGTTTTACAATTTGACCCGTGAAACACGATAGATAACAAATTATGTGCGTACACACACACACACACACAAACTACCTATACGATGAGAATTACGAACTGATAACGAAATCGGCTTATGGTCAACTCGCGGTGTACAACGGAATGCAAATAATAAAACATAATATCAAGTGTACAAACATAAAATATGCAGTACAATCGCAGCAATACGTATTACGTATTACGAGCATAAGCATCCGAAGAATTCGAAATAAAACGAAAATAATTCGCGTTGTTTTTTTTTTTAAATCGTTATTTATTTTCTTAGAGAGACGACACGTTTTATTTGAATTATAGTTATTGTAAACTATAGATATAATACGTACATGTTTACTATGACAATAATTACGTATTATTAACAATCGAATGAACGTCGTATTTAGGCCGGTATGAAATCGCTCACAAATACATTCTAGAGTATTATTTTTATTTCCATATTACATTATAAATATTACATAATATTACGTATACGTATGCGCTGTATAAATATACAAAACGTAACTATTGTTTCTTATTGTCAGTCTGACGTGGCGTCGTATATCACACAATATTCAATAAAGAATCGAAACGCCAGAAACACATACGGGGGGCACACGATGCCTAATTTAGGAAGGAGAAAAAAATCCACATCGACGGATGATAAACGATCAAACACCGTAGGACATGTACAATGAGAGAAGATCGCCTCGAATCAGTGACAAACAGTAAATAAATAGTTTTCCGTGAGAATATTTGACAACGAACGATGCAGCTCTTCTCTCTTTTTAAATATATTATGTGCCATATAACTGGTTGACTGATGCAGTCAATATTGAAATATTTCAATTTTAATAATACGCGATTTAATATTACAAATTCAGAAATGAACATTATATAACGCGTATATCTGAATTACCTGAAACTTTGCCCGTGTACGGGGTTGTGAGCTTAATAATAATCGTATACTACGAAAGCTGACCTGTCAGACGTTGGTAAAAATATGACCTCGATCGGCACAAATTGTTTTGTATTATTATTGAACATTTAGATTGATCAATTGTTATTGAAAATTGAACGAAATGAAAAATTTCCCAGGCAACTAGAAAATATTCACGCACATCCAGCCCAAAATCCAAAATACTTGGGACTTGGATCGAGAATTTCAAAATCTGAAAACTTTCCTCCGACAAGTCCGACACCATTTTGCAAAAAAACTTCGAGTAAATCCTTCAAATCGTTTAATACTAACAGAATACACTCGAGATGATAATATTATAAATAATACTCAATAATACACTAAATTTATTATATATTATTATTATGCACTAAATAAAAAAAGGGAAATCGTTAATAGCTTATATAAATACAGTGACGAACAATCGCGTATAATAATATATTAGAAAATACTGAAATAAGTACTAAAACAGTATTAAAAACTAAAAATCTCATTATTACGTTTCTTATTTGAACTGCGTAACTATCAAAACTTGTCGAAATAATATTACATTGTATTTAAAATAAATATGAATAATAATATCAAGCTTAAAATTATTGTTTTTTCCTCTGCGTGTTATACGAGTATGTAATCTTCATCAAAATAGATGACTTTTAATTGTAAATATGACAACAAGTGGTGCATGTCTACGACTATTACTATATTGTTCGTAAAACGCAACACGGTCAATATTATCTTATTGTTCTTAAGCCATAATAAATAATATAAAATAACAAATTTATAATTTGTGACGTTTAAAAAAATCGAACTGGAATCGACTCGACTAAAATCGACGAGTTTCTAAGCTTCTATACAAGGCGTTCCAATTCACTCAATCATCATACTAGAGAGCTGATACGGTATAGTTTTTCGATACGTTTTGTAAATTTTAACAAAATCCACATGATAATTAATCGATAATTTTCTTATTTCACACAGGTTAGTCATATATAGGATTTATTCCGTGTCGTAATTTAAGAGAAAGAATAAGTCAAAATATAATGTCCAACCTCCTCCGCGGTACGGTCGCGATATCGGACATTTGTTTTTTATTTTTAGGTCATCGGTTAGATTAGTCTTTGCAAATTATACTGCTATAAATAATCGAGAAATAATCGAGGAGTTTAAAATACGAGACCTGCAGTATTCTTGAAACGTGATGATAAACGTATAAAGGTCAACGGAGTGATCTATATCAGCGAATTCAAGAGTGAACTACCTCTACTAAACAACTTAACCTATGCATGCAACGTACTAATTAAAATAATTAATAATATTAACTATATGTGCTAACGCATCAAATGTTGTCCATTTGAATCCGATAAAGTTATCGGATAGTTCTCGTTTTAACGGGTGATGACAAAATCACTAACCTGCCTCCAACAGTTCTACAATTTACATTTATGATCTCGTTTGCAGGCAGATCATAATATACCTTTGACTGTTGCCCAAATAAATGTTGTTATTTTATAACAGTATAAATTATCTTTTTAATCGATTGGAAATTAACAGGTACTTATAATAATATTTATTTCGAATATTCGCAATAATATCTGTGTAAAAATCGGTCTTTCAAAAAAAGTCGTTCGAACTCAAAATGTATCTAATAATCTACTTGACGAGTTCCAAACAATGAGCGTGGACACGTCAAATTTTCATAACACACACGCGAGTGTGTTAAAACACACGGCAATCGGTATTGTAATGTAAATTTTATGGAACACTAAATCTCCATAACCGGATGTATGCTGATACCTATTGTTGCGTGATTAATTGCCACCTTGACCCAACAAACAAAACCGGGTCTAATTGTTAAGAATATAGTCATAATTTTTACTAATTACGACGAATGTGATATTTTCAACGAGTCTCGTCGATTATTAGAAATTAATTTATTAAATGCGTTCAATTATCTAAATAATTACAATGTTCCGTTTTCATCGATCATTATTTACGTATTACGTTGGTACCTAATTAATATTTAGATAAAATACCTTTAGAAATGCTTTCAAAACGTTACGAATGTTACGATGTACCGAATATGTTTAGAACAAGAGTAAAATATGTATGGTTTTTTTCTTTTTTTTTTTAGCAGCAAAATCTGTTTTACGACACAGTTCCACAATATCAATCGCTAAATCACCTTGGCCGCCAAAAAGATATCTTTAACACTACAACAAACTACTCGAAAACCGACATGTAATTATTACTATACAATGATTAGTAAATCTATAATGACTATAATCGTATCGTCGTAATAATTATTCCTCAGGCGTCGCTAACATGTCCTTATATTAAATATGATGTGTATTTTACCGAGAGTAAATAATAATTGTAACGAATACCTAATTAGGCATAGAATTAATATACGAAAAATTAACGTGTCGTTTTTAACATGTAACCGAACATATTTCTAGAAACTGCTTATTAAAACATAATGTCTTGTTGCATCGTTTTATTATTTACGCCTATCATACGCGTACATACAAACTGCAGTATCGAAATTATTGTGGGTTTAGATTCAAAATTAATAATATGGATTTAAGTTTCTTTTCATTTTTTTTATTTCACAACGATGTTTAAAATAAGTTCCTACATTTTCTTTAAAACTATGTCCGGATGTTAAACATGTAATTTGATATTCGGCTATTAAAATTGCTATGTCGTTTAGCAACCCGAAGGATGGAGGATGGTTTCTGTCGATTCTTTTAAATAAAATATTATTACATTCCTCTCGATGAAAATCTAAGCCAAGCATTTTGAATACATTTATGAAGTTAAATGAATTACATTATTATTAATATTATATTACAATACCTATATACTCATATTGGTTATGATTTTATAAATAAATAATAAACCATCATCATTGTAAAACAAAAACATTCTTTCGCTTCACTCGGAATGCAAAATAAATAGAACATAATTTGTTTTTTTCCACTTTGAAAACAAAATAACTCACATATGAATGAAAAATAAAACTCGACACCTATTAAGAAACGATCAGCAATATTTTTTACACTCAAAACTAGTAATACAATTTTAGTTAACCTATATTATATACGTATATACGTTCTTCCTATTATACACGATTTCATCATTTTCGTTAAATGACAATGGAATAATGGTGAATGATGTCATTGTCTATCGAGTCTATTATGACTTTTAACAATCATTTGTAAAAAAATCCAAATGTAATAAAACCATGTTTATTTACCGAAAATATTTTTACGACTAGGTATAGACAGAGAGAGTAGTAATAGCCAGGTGTATACTTGAGATATAAATCGAAAATTTTAAAATAATATTTCGGGACTCGGTGATTAATTTCAAAAATATTCAAATTGTTCAATGGTTTTCATAGTATGTGTTTGTTATAAAGGTCTTCGCGTTGGTTCATAGTGATACGGTACACGATTCACTTCCATTGTTATTTTTATGTGTATGCGTGGAAGCAATACGCTTACACACGAACGCGTGCACAAAGTATACGAGTATGTAGGTAGGTATAACGCTCGTGTATATAATATATTATTAGTGAAAGTGCCGGATCAAATATATTGAACTTTGTAAACTGCATTGTACGTATATTGTAACGTTAAGCTGTAATATAAATAACAGAAAGCAATTTTTCCTGTGGCCCTTATTAAATGATAAAAATGAAACAAGTATATATATAAGTGTCGATTAATAAAATTAATTTAAATATTATCACTTCGGACGACCTAAAATTAATCGAATGAATAATGTTATTGTATGATATAGATTTTTAGAGTTTTTTTTTTTTCAGTTTAAAATTAATTCAACTACAAGTTTAAAATGTCGATTTTTACTGCACGTTAGCTGCTGCGTTGTCAACAAAATTAAAAAAGAAAAGAAAAAAAAGCCAATGTCAACTAAGAATGTTAATAAAACCAATATATTATTGTGTACCGATAGACTGGAAGAATAAGATAGCTTATCGTCGTTTTATCTTAATGAAAGTATTTCTAAAAGACTATGATGGTACATCGCAAGAATGTTAATAGTAAAAAAACACACAAGCGAATAACGAAACCGCAGGAAATACTTCATAATATGACGTGATATTATTATCACTATATCGTTGAGGCGGCGATTGAGAAAGAAAATGACGTCGCACTTGAGTTTTTTTTTTTTTTTGCTCTACATATACGTGTATATGTCAAATATAAGTTCCGTGGAATCATTACAGTTTCACAACTTTTAATGCAAAAGGAAACGAAGGTGACCATAATTAAATAAAAACAACGAATATGTGGGAATTTATTCAATCGTTTTTTTTTAGAATTAAATATAATTATTGTACAATGTGTATTTAAAATAAACCTACGAGAAAACGCGGATAACGATTAGGTACCTAAAATTCTAGTCTTTAAATAATTTAATAACAGATAAAATAATATATGTGATATATAATATTAAAAAATTACGTAAATTACGAGTGTAAACAAAAAAATAAATAAATACACGATGGTTACGGGTGCAGCCTCAAGAGAATAAATTGGTAATCAACTAATATAATTATACATTCAAATGCATATCATAATTTAAATTTATACGTGACAACACGGCGATGCTCAAAAATACGATTAAAATAAAAAAAACGTAAATTGATAGTTTCCATGTTTGACATACAACACTTGGTGCGGTTTTACCATAATCGATGTAACAATAATTTAGATTTTTAAATTATATTCACATTAGAATAAAACACATAGAAGCTATACATTATGATTATATTATTATATTGTATAGTTGTGTTATATTACTACAAAAAAAATATCCTCCGAGTTTTTATGCATATAATTACATTTAAAAACTCTACAATTCTCAAAATTAGAAGAAAATGGGTAGGTAATCAAAATCTACTTTCTTAAAAGTACGTCTGTCGTAGATTTTACAATTTATTTTTAATTGGTCAGTAGTAGGTTTTTTAACTGTATTTTAAAGCAATTGAAAAATATTCCTTTTATGACATTATAATATCTCATTGCTCAGTACATCATTTTTCTTTAAAAGCACCAGTCGAAAACTACCTTTTTTTCTTCACGATTCCTGTTTACAAGCAGTCTAGTCAATATAATTGAAGAGATAAGAATTTTGAAAACACATTTGAATAGTGTATTTGAAAACGGCCAGGCCATTTTTTTTATTTTGTTCCGAACAATTTTTAACATACAATATTTATTACTTAAAAACGAAAATAAATATGAAAAGTGGCATAATTGTTATCAAATGAATATTAATCTGGATTTAAGTATGGTTTCAAGTTGCAGTAACATCGGTAATTTTCGTGACAATGAATGAACGTTTCGAGCACAGTAGCAATTTTAACTGACTATTGTGCATGCACGTATGAATTACTCTAAGTATATGTTACTATGTACCTAACCTCTGTATCTAGCGAGAGATAAGTGACACTCGTCTAGCCGTATTATTAATTGATTATTATTCACATCAAGACACTTAGTGACGTGGAAAAATCAAGACATTTTTTTAGCTAAAAATTGCTATACGTATAGTTGAAAATTTTAGAGAATATTTGAGAAGAACAATATAACTTTAAGTAATTGTTAAAAATACCTACAAAGGTAACATTGAAGAACCATTATTATGATTAACAGAATATGGATTCGGTGCATGATACAGTTGGATAATGCTAAATAAAAAAATAAAGACCCAGGGGAATCGACCCTCTATAAAATGTACTAAAATTAGGATTTCGGAGTAAACGCCTCGAAATTCGTTTCACTTCCGACCGATTCAAATTAATTTTTGTTTGTTTTCATTTTCTGATTTTCTAATCTCTAAATCTGTGAGATACTAATGCCAATCTGTAAATAACAATGAAAACACGGGCCGTTTTATCAAATACGATTTAAACAAGACAAGGTAAGTATTGTTTGCCATCATCATCACGAATCATTATGTTATTATCATCCGTAGTAATTTATCGATTTTTTTTTTTTTTAGATCTTATTTCGCAAGCCCTAGTGTTAATATACCGACGGGTAACAATGATTTGCGCAAAATGTTGAGAACAAAAGGATCCCTGAAAGAAAGAAAAACGATCGTCGCGATCAAAACACGATCGTAGGCGTGTAAACACTGGATGGCAAGCGAGAGAGAAAGACCGAGACGACGTGCAGCTGAAAATAAACAACGTCTGCGCGTGTATCTTACACGCACACACACACATGTATATTATACATAATATAATATAGTAAGTACACACGTTGCGCTCGTATGCGTTTTTTTTTTTTGTGCAGAGGGTGGACAGGTCGAGGAAGGTGGGAGCGAGACATCTGCATCGAGACCCACACCAGGACGCGCGCGCGCACACCGCACTGCTAGCCAGCAGCCGGTTCGCGTTTCTTCACTACCCGCCGCCACCCGCGCATGTGCGTTCGACCGCCGCGGCGACTGTCTGCGCGACAAAATATAATATTCATGGCATACGAATTTTTTTTGTTTTTCTCCCCGTCTTCCACACGCTCGCACAGGACATAAATAGCATATTTTCGTCTTCTCCGTCGTCGTCGTGTAAACGCACACAGACACTCGCATCACACATGCGATAATGGTTCTACCGAGACGACGACGACGACAGAACGCGAAATAAAACGCAGCAATTAATGCGAATCCTCTCCCCATCCTCCTCAACTGCGAAGGAACGATTTGAAAAAAAAAAATAATACAGTTTTTATGATATTATCAGAACGATATTGTCATCATCGGCGACTATTGTCGTCGAAGACACACAATACTTCGAGCAGATCGATTTAAATTATTTACCTGCCTAAGAAGCATAGCGCGGACGAGAAGCATAATATAGTCATATTTATATCATTGCCACCGCGGCCGTAGAAGATAACACTATTTTATTGGTTTTTTTTTACAACTCATTACCAATAACTCGGGGTTATTAAAATTCCGTGGTTCATCATAATATTATGTTATACACGCGTTCCGTGTTAAAAACCAAAAACGAATTTTTAATTTACATTTAAATATATTATTATAATTTTGTCGCTGGACGGATTCAAAAATATGTTAAACCGAACGCTGCAGAACAGTTGAAAATCATAATAATTATCGAAGGCCGAAGGAACCCCAAATAATTACCTACGAAAAAATGAACGGCATTTTCCGGTTTACACAATACGTATATTATATAAAACTGGTAGGTTTAGGTATGTCTGATATATAATTTATAAGAGTAGTGTATAACTAACAAGTGCAATTAAATCTGTTTAGCATGAATATAAAATCAATGAGTGGGTAGGTACTATAAGTATAGTAGCAAGCTGTACGTAAGTATAAACTGATATTTTAAATAATCATCAACCAACGGACATTTTTTCAAATTATCAACAGTTTTTTGATTCTGTCCAAAAACCGATAATTATCGCATTTTCTGAACTAGTAATTCATATGGATACTAATTCAAAAATAACTAAAACAACGAATCGTTATTAAATGTTCACTGTAAGTCTTCGACGACCACGTCGTTTCACGTTCGGCAGTACGAGTAATTTATGTTAATTATCTATTCAACTGTTGCGACTAATTGACGATTGCCTCTAATAACCAAATACATACATACGTCGACTTATAATAACAAAGAAAAATTAAATCATAAAAATACTATTTCAATTGTGTATAACAGTAAAAAACAGATGAGATTATTTCGATTTTCTCACGAATTATTTTTCGCTCTAGTCCACAAAAAAAATCTCATCATCATCATCAAATTCACAATCCATTACATCGTAATCTATTCCCCTCACATCATACACACACACACACACGGAATACTATAACAGAATCGGACGTTTCGATAAGATAAAATATAGAAATGACGTTATCTCGTTTTTATTTTTATCAGAAGCAGGTAAGTACGTGTTAACATTATCGCACTAGGTACTTCCGTGTCGTGCGAACGAAAATACTTAAACGCTTTTTCACGACCCGAACAGAATCGTACGTTTAAAACGCGTTGGATAATATTCTTGAGGTCGTGTCTCGGGCGTATTTAACAGTTAGTTATATCTTTTCTCGTTTCTTTTTTTCTACTCGTCGGTTTTAAATAGTAGGCGAGCGGTAAAAAAAAGTGTAATAAAAAATATAAACACAACAGTTATGACGGCCCAGGAGGAGGGGGGAGGGAGGAAGGCCGCGAAATAAACAGTCGAAAACATTTTTTTTTTTTTTTTTCAAACTATCGGGCCCCCGCCGTCCGCCGATAAGAGAGAGAGAGAGAGCGCGTTTCTTCGGAAACGGAGACGAAAATCTTAAATATAATATTATATTAGCGGAAAAATGTCGATCGCGCACCAGGTTCACTCGTGTGAATTGATTACTTTATTATCCGAGCGGTTTTATAGTACTCACCTTGATGATGAGCTCGATTTCCGGCACGTGTCCGTTCTCCTCGTGCCCGTTGCCGTTGGCGTGCGCCGCGTCTTCGTCGGCCATGGCGTTGTCGAGAGCGGCGACGGCTCGTGAACTCTGACGATTATAATAACGAAAACGAAAACGCGCGACGTGTGTGTGTTGCGTGAAGAACGCGAGCGGCGGGTTTCGGCGGCGTCGACGGCCGGCGCGACAGTGACGGCGTACGCGCCTCTCTTGGATATTGCACGGCGACGGCGGCCGGTGGCGTTGGTGGTGGTGGTTCTCGCGTGTGTTCGCGTTTGTTATGGTTTTTTTTTGTTGTATTATTCCCTTCTTCTTTTTATCACTAGTTACGATGACGACGACGACGACGACGACGGAGAGGAGAACCGCGCGGCTACGGACCGCGTCACTGACTCGCGAACGGGTATTGGACGACTCGTACCGAGACCGACGACGACGGCGAGACGGCCGAAAGCGTTTTCCCGAGACCGCGCTGCCCGGCGGGCGTCCTTGACTCGCTGCGCATCATGGAGGAACAAACGCGCGAAACCGTTTTCTCTCCACGACCAAGCGGACCGCGCGCGCCGGCGTCAAGCACGAAACGGTTTCGCGATAAAAACACTCGCGCTTCGTATTATTTTCGCGACCGAAAACCAATGGCGCCGGAACGATTTTTGAACCGTGGGGACCGAGCACAGCAAATACAGAGGAAGGTAAAGATTTTCCCATGTCAATCAAGGTTAGTATTAAACAAAGTAAATAGTAGGAAATAAAAAGTCTAAATAATACAATTTTAATATGGTTACTTATACCAATACTACGTGCAAGTTATTTCCATATAAAACAATTAGTTTACTGTATGTGTGCGTATGTTAATACTTAAAAACGGACAGTTTATTAAATATTTTTTGAGTTTTGTTTCTATATTCAACATAAAAATTTAAAACTATAGATGATGATCTATGTATAGTTTTGATAATTTATTTTGAATCATATACAATTATAGCGGTAAATAAGTATCAAAAAATATGAAATATTCAGACTACAATTATTATGTATTTAACTTCATACAAGACAATATTGTATACTAAAATATAAGCAAAGTGGAACAGTTTTTATTTATTGTTTCGCTTTATATACTTTGGTTGCAATCACGACCTTTATTAGTTGAAAAACATACTTTAAAAACAAGCGACAGCGAATACGATGTGCAAAACGATTTTCTTTCATTTAAAAGTTTAGTTTAACAGCGTTATGTTATGCTGTTGCGGTTTTTTTTTTTTTATCCCGACGCACAGTGGTTTATACATAAAAGCTGGCCAAAAGTAAAAAAAAAAAAAAATCGCTTAAAACCATGACAACACTAATAGTAGTCACAGGAGCATAAATTCTAGGAAACTGTCTGTCGGGGCAGTTGCCCCCATGCCGAAAACTATAAACCGCCACAGTTATAGTGTCATATACTCGTATCTCACATGTACTATATACGAGTATGTCTTATTGTAACTGTATTATTTCATATTCACAACGTACTTTAAACGGATAATTGTAATTTTTAAATTTACCACAATACCTATACAACTAAAACCTTTGCGTTGTCCTCGGTTTCCGGAAACCGAGGACCGGTCCCAATGCGGTGTCGAGAGTTGGATCTGTTCCGATGTGTTTGGTGGTCTTTTATTGGGATTTTTATTATATTATTTATACTTAAGATTTTTTATCAGAGCAACAGTCCTTTTTTATTGAATGTTATGCATATAGACGGTCAATTTTCATGATAACTGATTATATTATATTATGTAACATTTAAAATTTGAACAAAATTAAAAATGCCAAGTTTCTATGAGTTTAATATTTAGATTTCGGAGCAACCGTATTAATAATGCATTAATGCAAAATCAAATTAATTCTTATTCATCATTCTTTAATTTCAAAACGATTGCAAACATATCAGAAATAGTGCTGTATAAAAGTTATATAAATTTTTCGTTTCACCTTTATATTCAAAATTGTTTGAGAATTATGATATAATAAATAAACTTGAAATAAATTTACATTCAAATTCCAACAAAATAGATATATTTTAAAACCATTATGAATCATTTTAGAGATCAATCACTTAATTATATGCAAATGATTAATTATTAAGAAAATATGGCAGTCAGTAAAATGCCTTTGACATAGTAAAAAAGGTTATTAGTATTTGATTTTATTTTGTACCAATTGAATAAAAATTATTATAATAGAATAAAAATGAATTAAAAAAAAAAAAAAAATCACATTTGCTAATTGTGTGCAAAAGTTTTAATAATATATAATATATAATAAAATATTTTATTATTGAATAGCAAATACAAATAATAAAAAATGTCAATTTTAAAATGACTCAAAAGGACATTTACAAATTAAATTAACAAAAACCATAATTTACAAAATATACAAATATAAATTTATTATGTGCACGTTAAGACACATGTTGATTTAAATATAATTTGTAAAAATGTAGGTTTCAATAATAATTTGGAAAGTCTTTGATATCATAAATACATAGGTTTTTCACTGATAATTCACTGATATTTTAATCATTTCCTTTTATTTTTTTGCCTTTTTTATAAGACTGTTTTTTTCTTCTTTTTTTCCTATCGTTTTCACTTTCACTAGACGAAGAGTTTGTAGAATCAGGTACACTTTTCCTCTTCCTTTTGACGCTTTTATAGACTTTGACAATTTTTTTCCTATGACGTTTTTTATGTTTACGATCTGAGTCGGAACTTGACTTTTGATTTTTTACTACTTTCACTAGCTTACCCTTTTTATCATAGTACTTGACTACTTTTGCACCGCGACTAAAGCTTGAAGTAGAACTAGAACTTGAACTAGTAGAAGATGAGCTTGATGAATCTGAACTAGAAGATGACGATGACGAAGAAGAAGAATAACTTGAACTAGGATCACGTCTTTTCTTTTTTAACCCATTTTTAGGTGATTTCTTTTCATCTCTTTTTGTTGTATTTTTTAAACTAATTTCATCATCATTATTGTTATATTTCTCTTTACTTGATTTTTTAGTAGTCGGTTCATCACATTTCTGCTTTTGTTTTGATGGTTCACTATCATGATGGTTTGAATTAGGTTTCTTTGAATTTCTATCACCATTTTGCTCAGAGGATCTTTTTTTATCACCGTTATCTCTTCTATATTCTTTTTCATTTTTATCACTTCCTTCTTTTCTTTTTTCTCTGTCACTTTTTACACTTCTTCTATCCCTTTCATCTCTATTACTCCTTCTATCTCTGTCACTTTTATCACTTCTTCGGTTCTTATCATCTCTTTCATTTCTATAATTTTCTCTATCTCTTTCATCTTTGTAATTTTTTCTCATTTTCTCATCCTTATCACGTCTCTTATCTTTATCTTCTCTGTCATTTCTTCTGTATTTGTCTTCTCTTTCAATTTTTCTGTCCCCTTCTTCGTTTTCATTTTCTCGATTTTGATAATGTCTATCATCTTTTCTATGACGTTCAGATTCATGTTTGGATATTTTTTCTCTGATATAGTTGAACTTAGTGTCTTCATTATTCTTTTTTTTATTCCTATACTTGGAATACTTGTCACTTATATTTTTTCCTTCGTCATCTTTATCTGAATATTTTACACCTCGTCCTTTACCTAACCATTTAATTTTTGATACACTTTGACTGAAATCAACATGAATCCGCCGATCATCAATTAAAACATTGTCCATTTTTAGATAAGCTTCTTCACATGATTTTTGATTATCAAATTCAACAAAAGCATATTGTAACGAATTTCCGGACTTTTTATCTCTGATTACTTCACAACTGTAATAAATAATTAATTTATTAGTATGTTTAAAAATGAAATTTGATATATAAATAATTACCTAACAATTTTACCAAATCTGCTAAATATGATTTGTAAATCATCATCACTGGTAACTGGATTAAGTTTACATATAAATAAAACATTTTCTGGAGGTGCTATATCAGCTGAAGGTAAATCTCCAACTATCTCAAGAATAGTAGCACGAGCTTGAGCTTCTTTTTCTCTTCTTTTTTCTTCTAATACTTCCACATCTACGTCTTCTGTGATGTCTTCATCTGCTCCAATTCTGTCACTCTATAAAAATATATTAGTTTATATTTGGTTGAAATAGATACTTTTAAAATCGTAACACAAAAAGAGATAAACATAGTATCACTTGTATTTATAAACCGAAATACCTGAAGTACTTCTAAAGGTGGCTCAGGCGATCGATCCGGAACAGTTAAACCATCAGGATCAGAATATGGATCTTCCAAAATTACTGTATGCGTTATTCTATAAAAAATAAAAGAATATTTATGTACATTAATCGATTACACCATAAAATTACATAACTTACAAAATAAAACTATGTTACAGGGAATATTGAAGTAAATTTATATATTAATATTGGAGGAATACAAAATTAACATATCGACTAAAAAATAAATTAAAAACTTTTCGAAAATAAATAATTATTATAAAACAATAAGGCGTTAAAAAAATATAATTAAATACCATACACAATTTCATCATTACTAGCTCAATTACCTATCGTCAGGTAGAAGTATTAAAAAAGAAAAATTAATAATACATAAGTAAATTTGATAATTCCTTTTAACCCGTCGTAGGGTTAAACACCATAAGGCACAAGTAAAGCAATTTACTTGCCTGGTATATTAGATCATAAAAGTTACAATTTAAGGATAAATTAATTGAATATAATCGATAATTAATAAATAAAATGCAAAGAAGAACTTCAGATGCAGTTTTCAAAAATCATACAATTAAAACAAATATGCTCTACACTTTATAATGACCTATATAAAGTTAGATTTATGCCTTATTCCCTATACATTTATTAGCAATATTTTTTCAATAATAGAAGAAAAATATTAAATTTAATCTAATTCCTAAATAAAGGTTTACTTTAGTGTGTAATAAATAAAATTTCAAACCTTATATCTTGGTAGGGTCGATGAGATACATCACAAATTGTTTCATTTAGTTTTAATAATACATCCTGGCCTTCAGCTATTTCTCCAAAAACAATATGCTCATCTAATGAACAAGTTGTATCTTCGCCTAAAGTTATGAAAAATTGTGATCCTACTCTATAAAATAAAACAATTTATTAATAATTAAAAATTGATTTGAAAACTTTACACTTACAAATTATTGCCACAATGGACCATTGAAACAAGTCCAGGTCGATCGTGTTTGATTTTAGGTTTTTTTTCTCCTTCATAGTACCTTGCATCTTTACCAGATATAATTCTAAATTGGTTGAAACAAAATATTAGTTTTTTATTCACAATATATATACAATTGAAAATATTTTTAAACATTTGTTTACCCATAAACGGATTCTCCTCCAGTTCCGGTACCAGTAGGATCACCTGTTTGAGCTACAAAATTTTCTTGTATATGATGAAAAACACAAAAATTGTAATATTTTAATTTGCACAGCTTCAGAAAATTTTTACATGCTGAAAATGTTTTCAAAAATCATTATAGACATGGAATAATATTAATGTGTAATTTTGCTAAACATACAAAACATCTTTGTGTAAGAGGATTTGAAGTGATAATTTTCTGTCTCTAACAATCGCAAGTACAACATAAGAACTTAATGTTTTCTATTTCCAATGTACAAATTGTAATCTAGTGATACGAAAAGGGTTTGAAAAACAGATTTGAACTCGTCATGAAATCTAGCTGTCACTTTTTTAAATTAACTTTTCAGATGATTTTGGTGGAATTTTATAGGGATGAAATTAAAAACGTGGGGACATTTTTCTCAAGTTTGAATTATATTTTATGACATATTATAATAGACTATTATGTGTGTAATAGGCTGAGTGACAAAACAGATATATAAACAGAGAGACAGAATATCAGTGCTTCTAATCTCAAAACAAATATGAATACTTACAATGGGGTCTTTCTTCTGTAAACAAATCAATGGTCATATCCCCGATGGTAGTTTCCAAAACCACAGACATAATTCAAATCTTGATGGTATTTCTAAGGAATAAACCAAGTTAGTATTTATAAAATTAATTATTTAATTTATTTATAAGAAAATTTTATCATGCTACATAAAACATCAGTGGTGGTGGCATAACCATAAATTGGGACACAACATACAACATCCTTCCATTTTATATATGGGTAGTTCCTTTCTTAATTTAAAAGTGTAAATACAATGTTATTATTTTGTTTACATGGAATAAATTAAGTATCAAATTGGTAGGTACTTAAGTGAGAATAATAAAAATCTATCCATAAACACAATATAAAATTAATATCACAAACCAATATTATTTTCTAAATAATGAGAAATATCTTTTTGTTAATTACAAAAAAAACGATTGGTTGAATAAAAGACACTGGGAAAGAAACCACTAGTATATTAGTGGAGAAAATCTGGCAAAACCACAACGAAAAAAATAAAAAAATTTTTTAATGCATTAAAACAAGAAACACAACGCTATGGACTTCATAGAATTTATATAGGTAAGAGGAATATTTAATAATAATAATAAATGACATCTAAGTGCAGGAAAAATTTTTAAAAATCTTAACATTTGATGCACATAAATACATAAAATATCACATCAATACATCATTATATTGTTGTTTTATAAGATGATGAATAAATGTGGGAAATCTTTTGAAAGATAGCGATGATTTTATTTGACACAAAGCCTTTTTAAATTATAAAAAAAACCACACGAAAACTTTTATCATACTAACGACCACAAAATGAAGATACTCGAGTGCTAAATAGATATAATCAGTGGCGCCGAAGTCAATTTTTAAAACATATTCCAGGAAAATTTATCAAGATACCCACCAACATTTGTATGCAGTAAAAACACAATATACCACATAATGATAGACCAATTCATGATAACACATTTTGAAATAGAAATAAAGAACTATATACTGTCATATGAAGAATTTACGTATTTGGAAGTAATTGTGGTTCTTGCAGCATAAAAAAAAATCGTGTTGCCGAACACCACCCCCGAAAAGTATGTATTTCGACCACAATCAATACCTGCGCATGTAGATCGGCACCACTGGACATAATATCGTTGAAGAACTTATCTTAGCCCCGATTTAAGTAAAATGTGAAAACCGTGGTCTCGACTATATTCCTGAACACTTAATTCGGTATCAGTGGCTACAAAATACTATAGACTTTGTGCAACAAGTTATTCAAACTTCACAACGAATTAATTGGATAGACACACATTAATTGATGGCTTGATTTAAGGGTTATGCAAATTTAAAAATGAAATAAAAACATACTTATCATACGTTGGGAACACTAATTAAATGTTTTTAGTGAAAACTATCGTATCCCAGGTAGTACCTGGGAACTATAGAAGTTAAAAAATATGCTTAGTTTCAAGAGCAATGATAACGGAGTCGTGTTCATGAACATAATGCCCTTAAGGAATTGGAATATTTTCCACCGACACTACTACAGGTGTTTTCATGAAAATATCGTCGTAAAGAAAACCGATTTAATAATATTATTTACCAGCTATAGTCAAAAAACTCGAGCGGTCCTCGAGTGTCGCTGCCCCGAGCAGCAGCTTCGTCCGTCCGTGTGCCGATAAATCTTTGGATAAATCCGTCTCGTTTCGCCCATGAACATCAATCGAAAGTCGATTAAACCTTACAACGTCTGAAACAACGGCCACGACTTAAACGCGAAATTCCGGTGTGTGTGAAGATCAAACGTTTGAGAGATTACACGGAGAGTAGGGATGGCAACATTTTTCTTCACCCCGGCGGTGGTGTATCGTTAATAATTGACAAATCGAAAAACGAAATATCGATAGATCGTCGCGGAAAAATCGATCGTTTTTATTAATTTTACTATCGAACCAATAGATAGCGTCATTGAAACGTACGATTTTCTCGTCTACAGGTTATTATTATTGCGATCGTGTGGTGTCCATTTATACTACTATCAATGGTTATGCCTATAACATTTTATAATCGTGACGAATGAACACCACTCGGTATCAGTGCAAACTGATTTGATATTTGAATCGGCGGGCGTTTACGCGGGCCATAAATTCGTCGTTGATTTTTACACTCACAGACTCCTCGATGAGTTTTCCCGTCGGTTTTTCGCCCGCAGGTCGTCGTCGGCGGCGGCACGTCACTCGTCCGGAGGTAATTTTTTTTTTCTTCAAATCGTTCTCGCCAAAAATCGCACAGACCGTCCGCAACGCAAACAATTTCACAGCGCAACGAATCGAGGCGAAATTCGCGTTTTAGATTTTATCGTATTGGTAGAGGAAGTCGTGGCGGGTCGCGCGTGAACGCGATAAAACACACGAATGCATGGCCATAATAATAATAGTGTTGGAATCGAATTCCAGAGACGGTCGCCAGTTGCGGCGAGTTGCATCGAGTATTCGAGTGTGTTCGTGTTATCGTGTCTCACGCGTGCCGTGTGGCAATAATTTGGTTATTTCGTCGGCCAGCATTGCCAACGTGATTTCAAACGCTAATTTCGTATATAATAACAAAACGTTATGATAATATTATCATGTTTGCCGCACGATTCCGAAGAACTGATACGGCCGGCCGCCGACGCGTAAAATAAACTATCGCTGATATAGTCCAGTCATTAAACGATTTTTTGAGGAATTAAATCGGAAAGTTTTGAAACTTTGCAAAAAGTTTGGTTATAGGCTCCTGATTAACCAAAAAAAAGTCGCCATCCCTCCGAGGTCCGGAAGTGTCCGCCATCTTGGATTTTATGTGCGATTTTTCAGTTTTTTAAAATTATCTTTGAAAATACTAAATTTATTTCAAAAATACCTCTATGCAAAAATGTAGCTGACAAAATTTTAAACAAATATGGTTTTATTATTTTTTTTGTAGTTTCAATAGATTAAGAGCAAAATTTAACCAAGTGTTATAATATTAGACGCGGCGTGTATTAATACTATACACGTATATACATAGGCGGCGCGCCGCACTCGTGTCCACTAGAAACGCAATATTTACGTTTTTTATACATATTACAGGTAAACACTATTATTGATATACGTTTATATATAATAAATAATTTAAATATTATAACCATATGTATTATTTAGTAAAATATAAATATTATTTTATAACATTATGTAAGTACATTGAATATTTTACAGAATCATCACAACATTTGCTTTATTTACATTTTTCTTTACAATTAATATTATTATTCTAATTCATTATACATATTATAATTTATAATACATTACATAATTCATTTTTGCACATGTAATTTTTTCTAAAATACATTTTTTGTAAAATATTCAATGTACTTACATAATGTTATAAAATAATATTTATATTTTACTAAATAATACATACGAAATTACAAATGATCAATAAACAACGAAAAAAAGTGAAATTTTATATGGAGCGTATGTGATATATGAATGATTCAACCAACCGATGAAGTGAAAATCGATTACCAATCAACGAAACGACGAAAATATTTGAATATTGTTTTGGTTTTAGGTCTAGTTTCGAAAAAAGAGTACGGGGGGGGGGGGTGCAAAGCCACCCTTCTGACCCGAGTGGTGCATTCTCCGCGGGCGCACCGCAAACTTTAAGAGTCCGCGCACGTGTCTACGACACGTAATAGATACGCCCCTGCGCGCGGCTGTAGTGCGTTTACACCAGGACGACTTAGAGGGGACGAAAGAGAACGTTTACACGGCGACGGACGAGAGTCAAACGCGGCGCAAACGGTTTGAGATGAGGTGTGTGAAAAGGATGACGACGGCGGCGATGGTCGAAAACGATTTTCGGTTAGCGGCGTATACGTTTCATTATATTCCCGCAGTCCCGCGGGGCGACACAGACGAATCGCCGTAGACGACCACGCGAACCGCCGCGCCGCCGCCGCCTCGGGGTTGCGATTTCAGCGGTGCGCGATTATTCAAACAGTGCGACGGCGACGGCGGCGGAATTTCGAGGAAAACATATTTTGTCTCTCCACACCTGTACAACACAATACATTCTGTATATATATATATGTGTGTATATTTATCGCGTCCCCCTCCCACATCCTTTGCTCGGCCAAAAAGCGGTTAATTAAAATCGTACTTTCGCCCGAGGAGATTAAAATATAATCTATTCGCTGGTAAATTATTAAAGCTTGAAAACTTAATAAAACGTTCCTCACGTATTAAAGGCGATAAACACACGTTACACGTGTATTAGATACCAAGTAGGTATTGAATAATAATAAATAACGTCTAATTTTTCGAAACGGAAATTAAAACGCAAAAATAATATTCGGCGTCACTATGGAAATGCGAAATACCAAATTTATAAACATTATATAGTATATATCGTTAGAAAAGATTAAAAATACTTTCATTATTATCTCCTCTCGAATAATTTAATTAAATATTTAAATATTTGATAAATAGTTATTCAAGACGTTTATTTATTCTATTTAAAGAATATAACTCTTTTTAATTTCAATTAATTTATATATCCTATTAATCAATTGAAATGGCTCAGAAAGCATCCAACCCAACAGTCATATCTGCGGCGGCCATCGAAGAAATAAATTCCATTTGCCTGGAATTTAACACAAGATACTATGGCGCCATCCAGGCTATACCGGACGCATGGCCGTTGGAAAGTTTCTACAACCACACGTCAAAACACATACACCTGCGGTTTGGCCAACAACCGGAAGAGGTTCTAGGATTGGACGAAATAGTGCCGTTCGTCAAAAGGATGAAATTCGACCAGTGCAATTTCGCGATCAATTCGATCAGTGCCAAACGACCGTGGCCAACGAGATTCACCGTGTTCACTGTCGGTGAACTTTCGCATCCAGGACGTATTGCCTCTCGAAAGTTCACCCAGTCGATGGTGTTCTTGAAGTTTCCACCGTCAAAGTCCTCAACACGGCGACAATATTTAATATTGAAAACAGTTTTCAAGTTCATCGACCGCGTCAACGATGACCAATTCTTCCCCGCCTTCAATGGCCCGAAGAAAGTGGGCCCGGCCGCGACGACCGGCGTGCCGAAAGAATCTACAGCGGGGAAAAGTTCTCCCGCTGTAGAGAAAACGCCTATTGCCGTCAACATACCGTCGGATTCGGGCGAAAAACGCTCGACGAGCGATAAAAATGCCGAGACACCAGGTGGTCAATCGGCTGTTCCGATAAAGACAACGACTTTGGAACCGATAAGAGGTATTGAGTAGTTTGTATTTATACGAAATTCTGATCGAAAATCTAATTAGTTATACTTTAATATTCATATTTCGCTTGCAGAAGAACGGTCCAATAATGTAGTACTAACACCGGACGATAAAACAACAGCTCCGAAAACACCGAGCAAAAATACGGGACAATTGAACGCAAGTGCTCAACAAGCGAAACAAAATGGCAATAAATCGCCAAAACCTCCGCAAAAGAAAACAAAAACGAAATACGTTAATTTTTGTGAATTCGCGGAGAGAAAAAGTCCTACCACGGACGTAGCCGAAATGGACAAGAGCTTAAAAAACAAAGAAAAAGCAATCGACAATAACGCGAAAGTCGACTTTTGGCGTACGCGGCTGAGTTTCACGGGAATAGATCCATCGACAATCCTGAACGTCGCGCCAAAAGGTATTGTAAACATTATAATACTCGTACAAACAACAAATTATCGTAATAACGACAATACATTTAAAAGCTAATGAAATAATACTTTGATTGCAGGTGAATTGGCTACGACTAGTAGAAACATCAAGTCGATTGTTCCGGAAATACCAAAAAACGTTTCCGGAGAAAAACCCGTGGCAAAAACTGCGGTAGAAAATATTAAAGTACAAAGTACAGAAGCACAGAATGCAAAACAGGCTGTACAAAATCAAACGGTACAGCCCTGTGCAGATGCTAATACAAACCCGTCGATTGTTCCGGAAATACCAAAAAACGTTTCCGGAGAAAAACCCGTGGCTAAAACTACGGTAGAAAATATTAAAGTACAAAGTACAAAAGCACAGAAAGCAAAACAGGCTGTACAAAATCAAACGAAACAGCCCTGTGCAGACGCTGATACGGACCCGACAGCTGACGGTTGGCAGATAAAACAGAGCCGTAAGAAAAAAACGCAACTTCCTAGAGTCACGGAAACGGAAACGGCCAAAGGTACAATATTCTCAATGAGATTAACAACTCACTTTTAACCGGTATTATCGATTAACCAATCCTATTTGAAAAACGTACACACGTGCAGAGCTTAACACATTTTTGAAATAACAATATTTAATTACAGTAATTATTACAAAATTCTACGTCATCTATTGGGTTAATTATGTACTTTATCACTTGAAAAACGTTAACAAACATACAATAATTAATCCTAATCTGATATGCTTAACTCGTTTTCATCAAAAATGTACTTACAACCAATTAAACCATCGAAATACGATTGTTCGATTATAGATCAATCAACGGGCAGGCGTAAGAAAAAGCAAAACAAAAAACCTGTGTCGGATTTTAAAGAGACACCGAAAACTCTTGAACCGGGCGTTCTAAAAAACAAATTGGTTTTCCTACATCCAGTTAAAGGAAAAGAAACGCCAAAGAGCTCTTGACTCGATGCCGATGAACTCAGCGATTACAAGTAGAAAATTAAATTATAAAATTTGATAAAATGTTAGTTTTACATTAGATTTTGAATTTAAAATCGAATTAAAGGTATAATAGTAAATAGATACCTAAAATAAAATACGACCTGTCGTATAATTTTGCACTAAATACAGACGGGTCGTATTTCATTTTAGATATCTATTATATCTTTAATTCGATTTTAAATTCAAAATCTAATGTAAATTAACATTATATCAAATTTTATAATTTATAATTCCATAACACATAATTTTAGCATAATATCTTTTATAAATATTCATCACTTTTACGACTTTTCTTACGCGTATTCGAATCCTCGATTAGGAGAACGTTACCTTATGGTAAATACGTTTTACTAATTGTGGATTCTTAACGTTAATGAATTAATTTTAGAGAACAATATACTACAGTCACTATCTGAATGAGCGTCGTAAATGATAATTTGATAACATTTTTTATATACATTTCGAATTAATTTATCGAATTTGAAAAAAATACTTAAAAAAAAAACTTTTGAACTAAAAAATATAATACATTTTATAATTACATAATACATTTTTATAATTACGACGATAGATGTTCAAAAGTAATTATAAAAATGTATTTATTATTATTATATTTTTTAAATTCTTAGTCGATTTTCTGTAAAATCTATACGGTTTTAAATAATGTATCATTCGAATCCTATTTATTTTGAATACAAATGTGGAGCAGAACATCGAGGCGGGTTAAAATTATCAGCAGGTACAATAAATTCTTCATTCAATAAATTCATTCTCTTGAATGTACGCTATAGAAAGTATATAATATACTTGTGTTCAGCGTTTAGTTTATAGTTTTCGGCAATGTGCTTTTGCTCGCCCTAAACTATAAATTATAATATACTTCACTATATATTGTACTCGGTCTATTCGAGATTTTCTTACTCAAATAATGCGTTTGTTTTTGTAGAATGATTTAGACTTGCCACGATGATTATGCTCCACCTTTACTATTCGACAACCAAACGACGATTTTAAAATCAATCGTTTTGGTAGTGTAAAAAAAATATAGGACTCGAATAATGCATTTAAAACCACGTGAATTTTGTAAGATTGACAAAAAATAAAAAAAATAGATTCCCATAATATAATATAAAAAAAAATATGTCCATTCATTATATGACGAAAAGAAATGTTCACTTTCAATGACGATTTCAATATAATCGCCTTCAAAATATACATTTTGAATTAAATATTTTCATTTGAAATGTAGAAAAACGTTATATAAATTATTATTTGCGACGTTCAATCTTTTCAGAGTGACATAATAGTAGTGTTCTCTAATTAAGTGTATTAAAATTTCACACTATTTCGAATTCAATATTAGCCAACAGATTTCTTATATAAATTATTTAAAAACTGTAATACATAATATTTCCAAAGTGATGAATATTAATAATATGAATGGTTTACGCTTACTTTTTTCTGTCATTAAGTTCATCTTCGAACACATTTTTCAACATTCTTTGCTACGAATCGTAATTTGTTTAAAACAATACTTTTATTGTCTATGCGAGGATGTTTTTTTTTTTTTATTTGATAATATGCAATACACAATCTGTACAGTCGCACAATAAGTATATGTGATCTAAAAAAATATAACATGAAGGTATTGTGTTAGAAATCACCCATTGGTGACACTTGGCTGAGGAATGTGAGAATGTTCAAAAATATTTCTAAAAAAAAGAACGATTAAACTTTCTTCCGAATTTCGATACAAATTTCAGGGGAAAATTGATGAGCAATAATCGGTGGATTTCTGTATTCACGAGAAGCTCATGTTGATAATTATAATTTTTGTATGCTGATAAAATGTCTGCAATATTCTTTAAGTTAAAAATTATTTTGTACTTGTTTCGTGAATTATATAATCGAATGTCGTTCATCAATTTTCCCCTTTGTGGATTAGGCCTACGCGGGAAACCACATTAAAAAAAACGCGCCTCGTGTAATACCTCCAGCTTATAAATACGAAATATTCCATTTATTGGTAACATTTCATGTTTGATGAGCTAAGGTGGTGTGGAAAGTTACACATTCACGTACAAAACGTGTAATTTAATATTTAGCTTTCGAGCGCTGCGAAAAATCTGTTTTCATAGCTATTATTTTTTCTTTCTTCTGTGTATGACTTGTTAACCATTAAAGGTTTTAAGTATTTTGTGATTGCCAATCGTTTAACTGTCGAGAAAAAAAAACAAATTTCGATTGTCTCCTGCAGTCTTCTTGACTTATGCTATATGGATTGCTATATGGATTAGAACACAAAATTGCCTAAAAATCGGCTCAACAGTATTAAAAAAAAGAAAAGTTCTAATATCAATCACAAAATAGCCTAAAAGTCGGCGACTCAACAAAATGAGCAAAAAATGAGTAAAAAACGTGAAAAAAACGAAAACTGGTTTCGAAAAAAAACACAACACAAAATAGCCTAAAATTGGCTCAATAGTAATAAAATGAGTAAAAAGACATGAAAAAAACGAAAACTGGTTTCGAAAAAAAACACAACACAAAATAGCCTAAAATTGGCTCCATAGTAATACAATAAAAAAGAAGAAAAGTTCAACGATTAAAGGTGAAACACAAAAAAGCCTAAAATTGGCTCAATAATAATACAATAAAAAGGAAGAAAAGTTCAACGATTAAAACGTGAAACACAAAATAGCCAGAAAATCGGCGACTCAAGAATGTGAGTAAAAAATGAGTAAAAAGACGTGAAAAAAACGAAAACAGGTTTCGAAAAAAAACACAACACAAAATAGCCTAAAATTGGCTCAAAAAAGAAAAACGCGAGTCTGAAGGACGGCTAACGGTCCGTGCAAACGGTATCGTCGTCGACCGGCTTCTAGTACTCCTCGTAGTCCATGGGCTCGGAACCGTCTACTGCTCTACTGGCTCCCAGTCCATGGGCTCGGAGTCGTCACCGGCAGCACGGACGATTTCCGTCGGCGTACGACAGAGTTTCGGTCGGCCGTTGTCGGTGGTGGTGGTCACGACGACGGCGGCGACCGCGAAAAACGACCAGAACGGAAGTCTTCCGTGGTGAACGCCGAGTCGTCCGGGCGAGTCGAAATACGCGCGGTTGCGACCGCCCTTGGTCCTTAAACACCGGTGCTTACCAGACATGGCGAGCAGAAGAGTTTTTGGAACACGGTAGTCGAAAATAATACACAAAATGCGATAATTCGTGCGGAGGGCGTAAAGGCGAAAAAACGGTAATGGGTCGCCCCGGCGATTTCGGAATTTGAGATTTCCTATGTGAAAATAATTTTATTGATTTTCGCGTAACCCGGGGTCTCCGTTGCGGCCAGCAGTTGTATTCTTTTAAAACCAAAGAGATTATATCAATTTTTTTTTAAAATCATAATTATTTACGAGACGATTTACATAATTATATAGTGTTGTATTTTAAAACATTATAACGACTCGAGTTTGTTTTGGATTCCAAATGAAACGAGGAATGCATAAGTCACATGACACTCATAACATACTCATTATACGCCTATGGCTATAACACTTATAGTGTTATAAAGTATTCGAATACTTTTAAACATTTTTTTCTCCTATTATTCAATACTATTTTATGAAGTGTTTCTATCTCAATACTATTGAAAGGGCACAACCTCAGTTTTCTATAAAAACTCTAGAAAATTCGAAAAATTAAGTTTTTACCCCTGAGGGGTTGAATTTTCGAACTACGAGTATACCTTTCAACCTTCCCCGAGACTTGGCCAATCTATTAGTGAAAACCGTACTAAAATCCACCGAGTACTTTTCGAGTTATACGCGTACGTACAAAAAAAGGGCTTCTATTTATACAAAGTATTTATAGTGCAGCAGGTACGCAACATAAAGAAAAACTACAAAAACAGCTCGTAAAAATAGGACGATAACTGCAACGGATGAATAAAAAATTCAATGATTAATATCAGAACACAAAATTGCCAAAAAAATCGGCTTAACAGTATTAAAAAAAAGAAAAGTTCTAATATCAATCACAAAATAGCCTAAAAGTCGGCGACTCAACAAAATGAGCAAAAAATGAGTGAAAAAACGTGAAAAAAACGAAAACTGGTTTCGAAAAAAACACAACACAAAATAGCCTAAAATTGGCTCAATAGTAATAAAATGAATAAAAAGACATGAAAAAAACGAAAACTGGTTTCGAAAAAAAACACAACACAAAATAGCCTAAAATTGGCTCAATAGTAATACAATAAAAAAGGAGAAAAGTTCAACGATTAAACGTGAAACACAAAATAGCCAGAAAATCGGCGACTCATGAAAATGAGCAAAAAATGAGTAAAAAGACGTGAAAAAAACGAAAACGGGTTTCGAAAAAAAACACAACACAAAATAGCCTAAAATTGGCTCAAAAAAGAAAATGCGAGTCTGACGGACGGCTAACGGTCCGTGCAAACGGTATCGTCGTCGTCATCGACCGGCTTCTAGTACTCGTCGTCGGCCGAGTCCCAGCCCGCGTCCTCGGAGTCGTCGGCCGAGTCAAATCCCGTGTGCTTGGAGCGGTATTCGACCGGCTTCAAGTAAATCGGCTCGGAGACGACCGGCTCCCAGTCCATGGGCTCGGAGTCGTCTACCGACTGCCAGTCCATCGGCTCGGAGCCGTCACCGGCAGCACGGACGATTTCCGTCGGCGTAAAACATAGTTTCGGTCGGCCGTCGTTGGCGATGGTCTCGACGTCGTCGGCCTTGTCGGCGACCGCGAAAAAAGACCAGAACGGAAGTCTCCCGTGGCGAACGCCGAGTCGTCCGGGCGAGTCGAAATACGCGCGGTTGCGACCGCCCTTGGTTCTTAAACACCGGTGCTTACCAGACATGGCGAGCAGAAGAGTTTTTGGAACACGGTAGTCGAAAATAATACACAAAAATATACAATAATTCGTGCGGAGGTCGTAAAGGCGAAAAAACGAAAAAACGGTAATGGGTCGCCCCGGCGATTTCGGAATTTGAAATTTCCCAAGTGAAAATAATTTTATTGATTTTCGCGTAACCCGGGGTTCCCGTTGCGGCCGGCAGTTGTATTTTTTTAAAACCAAAGAGACTATATCGTTTTTGTTTATATCATAATTATTATTAACGAGACGATTTACATAATTATATTGTGTTGTATTTTAATATTTTTAACGACTTATAAATACTCGAGTTTGTTTCGGATTCCGAATGAAACGAGGAATGCATTAGTCATAACACTCGTAACTCATAAAGTCATAATCAAACGCTTTGTTGTAAAGTATTCGAATAATTTTTAAAAACGTTTCTCTCACTACTCAATACCAGTGCCCCCCTGTCAATTTTCTATTGATAATTTATTTTATGTACCTACGAGTATCATATAATTGAATAATTCAGTAAATAAGGATAATACTACCTACTATTATAATCATTATCTAAATAAACTATCAATATTATTAAAAATGATCGTATGCATTATAAATTATAATTCAAATTATACAATTGCCCTCCCCCCTCCCTATCAAAATATCCAAGATCCGCCCCTGCCTAGATGGATATTACATAAAAATATATTAGTAAATACATAATATTGTTCAGGTGTTTCAATAAAAATCGATTTTATTTCTAATTTCTATAATAATATTGATTATAATTAGTGCTGTGAATTTTTAGGAAAGTGCATTTTTTTGTTTCTGGTGATTGTGAAACTTAGCCATGTAACTACGAATCCATTGATGAAACTTTTACTATGCATTTTTTGAAATTTTTAATTTTTTAGGTCATTTAATTGTTATATATTCCTTTTTTAGTTCATTTTCCGGTATTTTTAATCAAATTCCGTCAATTGACATTTTTGAAAAAAAAATTTGTTTTTGTTCACAGGCTTAAAAATGTCTCAGGTGAATAGCATTAACTTAATGCAAATGTAAATTCAAATTCAATTAACATTTTTATTATTTTTTTTATTAAATAAACACTTTTTTATGCATGTAATGAACTAAAGCATAATAGCCTGTACCTAATATTAATATAAATATAAAAATTAAATTAAAAACCATTTAAAATGAATTTTATACTATAATTGTTGGCATTTTATATTCCTTTTTTTGCTTCTTAAGTGCATATTATGCATTCTAAGTGCATAGTTTATTGCGTTTTTAAGGTTTTTTAGTGCATTAAATTCACAGCCTTAATTAATTATAATAATATATAGAATAGAGTAGACTATTATAGCGTTATTATTGTTCTATAATCAATGATAACAATCACGACGCGGTTAACTAGCAGCGCCGACCTGGTGGCGATAGCTCGTACTAGGCCGACCGTAATGAGTTATCGGTCGCATACGAAATATAAAATACGGTCGACAGCCGTCGTAATTGTAGGTAAAGAATATTGTCTTCTTTATTTCGATGCCGACGGCCAACGTTCTTATATTCTTAATAATTGTGCGATCGTAGCGTAATGATAACAATTGTACAAAAAACGATTGAAATTCTTCTCGACTATAATTTTTTATTTTAGTTTTTATATAGTCCGCGATCGTGGTTTATCGTTCTCGTCTTATCATATTATTATTGGCATCGTCGGCGGCGTCATTATCATTTTCCCTACCACAGCTGCTGCTCTACACGGCAGACACGGGTCTCGATCACTCGCCGTCTCAACATTCTCACTGACGCGACTTGAGAGAATCACCGAGAGCCGGCTTTTGACTCTCGTAACTATACTGTTAAACACTCGCTATATGTAATTACTACCTATTTATTATTGTTAATTAGATTTTTTAATCTGTCGTTATTAATCGCGTGCATTACGTTGTCTAACGGGTCAGGAATACCCCCCACAAGACGATTATTCGGATTTTCTTTTTTTCTTCGTGTCCCACATAACTTTATATAACTTTTTACTCGACTCTCGTCTTCTTTTTGTTTTAAGTAAATCATCTACCCCTCCTGTCGCAGATATACATATTATATCGTTTGGTTAATAATTTTACTTCACTATGATTTTTTTTTTCTTTCTTTTTTTCTACTACACAGAATATGGCCCAAGTCCCAGCCGCTGAAACTGGAGAACAACTGTCAGCGACCATTGCCCGTCATTATGATAACGGGGAGAACAATATTTCCGCTCGAAACGAATCGCGTATTTTGTATTTACGAAATTTCAACAATTGGATTAAATCGAATCTTATTCGTTAGTGATTCGCGTTTGTTCTCAACGAAACGGCAATTTACCGACTTTTTTTCTTTCATCGCTATTGTTTAGAGGAAGCCGTGATAAAGCTGAGGGATACCAGAATTCACGACGGACGAATGAACGTACTAGACTTGGCCTGTGGTAAAGGAGGAGATCTGTTCAAATGGAAAAACTCTCACAGTATGGAATATCTTGTCGCTGTCGATATATCTCCGGGATCGATAACAAATTGTCAGTCGAGGTATGATGGTATGAGAAGAAAAAGCGCATATCTATTCGACGCTGAATTCATGGTGGCAGACTGCACCAGAGTAATTGATATATTTTTAATATTAATTAACGATTGATTTTATTGAAAAAACCATTAAACGCATGAATGACTTTTAGGTAAACATAAATGAATTTTATAAAAATCCAGAAATGACATTGCATTTGGTAAGTTGTCAATTTGCTTTTCACTATTGCTTTGAAAGCCTACAACAAGCGGAATGCATGTTGAAAAATGTGTCGGCCAATCTCATGAGTGGTGGTATTTTTGTAGGAACCATACCTAATGCTACAGAAATAGTGTAAGTATTGTTTTTACTTTGAAAATGTTGATAGTTAGTATATTACCTTGCATTACTTTATTTTTATTAAAGTAACCAAAATAATTTACTAATTTTAATGTTACACAATATGATACATTTTGTAATTTATAATTTAATACATTTGTATTCATTTAGACGACGCCAAAAAGAATGTGGTAAAAAAAAATTTGGTAACAGTGTTTATAATATCGATTTTATGAGTGACATTAATGAAGAATTTCCAATATTTGGTGCAAAATACAATTTTCACCTCGAAGGAGTTGTCGACTGCCCAGAGTTCCTAGTGTATTTTCCAGTTTTAGAAAAGTTGGTTAATTAATCTACTAGTATTAGATAGTAATGTATATATATTTACATCGTTTTCATTGTTATATTTTTAGGCTAGCTAAAAGTTTTGGATTAGAACTTAAGATGAAAATGACATTTGCTGAATATTTTAAAAAACTTTCAAAATCAGATCCATACTTTTTAAATCGTATATCAGCATTAGAGGTAATATAAGAAATTTAATATACTCAAAATATAATGTATACATTTTTAACTTTTGTAAAAGAAATTTGATTATTACAAAACATTGGTAAAGTTAATTTAAGGCAACTTATTAAAAGTATAACTCTTGGGTGTAGTTTATTTTTGTGTTTGAGTTTTCGAATAGTAGGTTAATAAGATGCTATCTCAGTGAAGGTTTTAAAATTAGTTTCAACCGATTTCATGTAATCTTCTATTGAATTTCAAATATTTTTAACCTCACATTTTAGATTTTGAATTTGAATAGCTGTCGTTTTAGAGTTTTACAATATTTTCACATTCACAAAAAATAATTAAAGAAAACTTAAAAGTTAATGTAAGCATTGTAAGCTCAATTTACATTTAAAATAATGTTCATTTGTTTTTTCTAGGCCTACGTAAATAAATCATTTTAAGTTTCATGAATGTAATATTAAAGTACTGTTTATATTATAATATAATAATAATAAATAGAAAGACCTTGTAAAATATTTCATACAGTTTATAAACCAATTTCAATTGAATTCAATTTTATCTTATAAAACTAAAATGAAATTAGTTCTTGTAAAAATATATTTAAGACTGTGAGATAACGATAATTTTCTACAAGAGATCATGTAAAGTAAAAATTGATTTAAAGAAAAATAGAAAAATATCAATAGTATCTAAAGCATGTCAATAGTTTTAATAGGAAATACAACTTAAATTTATTATTTTAATATTTAAAATTGTTTCCATAGTTATATCCACCATCAGAAGGAAATACAACTATGGGAACAGACGACGAATATGAACCAGCCAAAGAATTTTTAGATAAAAATAAAATGAATAGTGTTGGAACACTATCTAAATCTGAATGGGAAGTTGCAAGTAAGACTCGATGATGGTTAAATAAAATATTATAATCGCTTTTATTTATTTAATTCGTTTTTTTTTTCAGCTCTCTATATGGTATTTATGTTTCAAAAAATGTAACGATCCAGTGTATGTAAGATCTAATTTTCATTTTAATGTACCTAATAATTTATTTATCAAATACAATTTTTTGTACCACGACAATTTTTATTATAAATCTTTTGTTTTTGCATCAGGCTTTTGAGGTTTTCTATTCGGATTAGGCTTCATTTTTTTCATTTTTAATCCATGATACCTCAAAGGTTTTCTAAAAGTCTTTGATTCGCGTTCCACAGATTCTCCTATATCTTCAACGGATAAAGGTGTAGTGTCTATACTAAATAAATCAGTAGATGTTGGCAATTCAAAGAGTACTTCGTCGTCTTGTTCAAATGGTTTTTGCTCTTCAACTATTACTTTTTCAATAGGAATAAACGATAGATCATTTAACGATTGAATGTTTGATGCATTTTCTGGTATAAAAGCTCTACCTTTTCTTGGCTTCTTTAGTAAGTAATTGTCAAAAGTAATATTTAATTTTATTGGATTTTCTATAGCTATCGGCTCGTTTTTCGAAATCTGTTTAAGGTATGGGGTTTTAAACTTATTCGACAACTGTACAATTGTTTTGTAAAGACTGTGCAAGGGACTTTCTTTTCTACTTATTATATCAGTCTAAAAAACAACACAATAATTTAATTTGGCAATTATTAATTAATAATTATTTGTGTGAGTAATGAAATACGAACCTTTAGTCCTATTGCTGCGGAAGGAAATCCTATTATGCGTTCTGTAACTGAACGCATATCGGAAAGAATTAAAGTTGGTATTTTCTTTGCACTAGTCATAAAAAGTAAATGCTTGGCGATCATACTATTTGCTACATCTTCTGCTATTAAACAACAGGCCAATTGATTTTTTTCAATACATTTACTAACTTCATTTATACCCATTTTTAAACCTAATCTGAAAATACCAAAACAAAAATTCAATCCTTTTAATATAAAAATTAAAAACTCTCAATTTTTTTTTATGGATTTATTACCTTTGCGCTTTTAATTCAGGACTAATAAGTTTATGTTTATTGGAAAGATCTTTTATTTGACATTTCCGTACATCCAAAGGTAATTTTTTTAATGTAAACCAATGCACTTTTAATTTACCGTTTTCTTTAGATATAGTTCTGAAATATATTAATGTTAATTCAATTTTGTTTTAGGTAAAATAATAGTCGAATAAAAATACATAAAATATTTTCAAAAATCAATTATGCATCAGCTTTGTGGCAAAACCATAAGTCAATTAAAAAAAAAAAAAATAACCGGACTAAGAAAAATCCCAGTAATAACATTTTTAAAAAACCGAAGCAGCGATTATACATATTATTTTTGAAATATGAGGTTATATTCAAATTTCAACTTGTACGGTTTTGACATAGAGCCAACACATGACTTATAAATACAGGTGGTATGATTTAACGAGATAATCTTAGTTTAGAGTGTGTTTATTTTATTTAACAAAGTAATTATAATCCTAACCCTAGATTTTATGGTAATTATGAGCCAGATCTATACAGACAGTTCTAGAACTAGTATAATTTAGCCTCTACCATTAGGGGCGTGATATAGAATTCATTACGGGTCGGCAATCATTAAATAATTCACAACACATCATTAGAAGTTAGTCATGGTGACTGTAGTTTAAAAGAAAAGTGTAAGTGTAATAAATGATTAACATCATAGCTAAAAATTAATCATTATATAAAATTCCCCGAAAGTTATGCCTATGGTCATAACAATAGTTATAAAGAAAACAATTATTTTGTTCTATTCTAGTAAATATTAAAACGATTCGGAATCGAGTATATAGAAGTAAATATCCCAACAGAAAATCTACCGGATAAAAAAATGTTAATACATTATAACTGGGTAAGTACATTATACTTTACACCTACCATTTTTTAATAATTTAAAATAAAATCAGTGTTTGAAAACATGGCTTTAAGTTCAAATACAGAACTGTTCATTGCATTCTTAAAACAATACATACAAAGTTCAAAATTTAATAAATTTATACAGATTATTTATGACCATATGTTCATAGGATTATTGATTTCTTTTTATTCAAATATTCTGCTGCAAGTAAACAACACAAAACAGACAAATAACACTTTACAATGTGAACCCATTGAATTATTCAACATTTCATAACGGAGAATAACATAACATAAAATGAAAAACCACGAATTAATTATTTAAAAAAAAGCATCATTTGAAATCGTAAACCAGATACTTACTTTTCCATCTCGTCGACCAATAATTGCGATTTACCCGGGTCTAGATGCGGCCTGTAGAGCAAACAAAAAACGTTACGGTCAAACGAAACAAAATCAAAACAATTGTGAAACTAAACGCGTTACCAGAATTTCTCGTAGGGGTCTGCGATCGAGAATCTCGGTCTCTGATTTTTCTTCATAATTCCTTTGTGTTTCATATTCTGTTCTCTCAACGACGACATGTTTCCGAACAGGCGACCTATACGACGATCAGGGTAGGACGTAAATTTCTAGCCGGCAGATAAATTACAAAATTGAAAACCGCACAAAAGACCTAGGGAATTCTCACATTGTCAACGGCCAAACAACCGCGGGCAGTGAACTACTATACGCGAAGCAAGGCGAGGCGTTGTACACTTACGTTCGAAATTTCGTGCGCAATTATTACGAAAAAGCGTTTGACAATCGACGACGATGCCCACCACTACGGACGCGTGTCAGTTATCGCGTAATGCGACATGATGATTTAAATATAGATCTCCATAATCTGAGCCTGGGCGAGATAGGCGTTATCAACGTTTTCATGAAGGAAAGGGCATTTGATGTTTATTGATCCACGGTTTCATTATGATAATTAATTGATAAAATAATGACTGTCGGCCGTCCATCGTGAAGAACCGTAATCTATAGCGTATAGAGTTGTTTAGTGCTTAGATCATAGTAGTCGCGCGTAATTATTATTATTATTCACATCGCCGTCAACGTTCGCTCTGTTCGCACAACGTTACGTTACGCCGTAATAATATATACATAATATATTGTAGTTTCCGTTTCGTTTTACGTCGGAAATTCGTCGTCCGATCCAAAGGACAGTCTACCGATGCAGACGTTTAAAATACGGCCGCAGTTCATCAGTCGTCACGTCGAGACGACGATGTCTACGAGTTAGGATTAGCGAATTGGGATCCGTCCACTTTCTGTCGCGATTACTATACAGTTGTCGAGAGTCGTCGACGATTTACACACCTCGAGTTCAGTTCTCTCTTTCTCTCTCTGTTTTTCTGTGTGTGTGTGTGTGTGTGTGGTTTTTTTTTCTGACGCTTGTCGCGATCATTATTCGAAATTATTATAATGAGCGTGGTACAAGGTGGACTCAGCAAACTGAAGAAGAAACATATCGGCGTCAAGAGACAGAAGGTCAAGTTGTTCCGTGCAAATGAGCCGCTACTGTCCGTTCTCATGTGGGGTGTCAATCATACCGTAAGTTTCATTTTTATCGATTGTTACAAACCAAATTCATTGTAATACGGTTGATTTGGGACAGTACACCTGCTTATCGAATACTCGGGTATTTAACTCTTGGCCATTGGAATTGAAAAAAAAAAAAAAAATTGGTAACATGAATCATTCATACCTATGTACACATATCAGTTAGTCATTGCTGAATGTGTACATTTTTTTTTTTTTACTATCAAATAGCTACTTAAATGTAGAATAGGAGAAAAATGATTTATGAGGGAAAGGAGGAAGCTATTAAAAAAAAAAAAAAAAAAAATCTTCAAGGATTTTCAATTCGACTAATAAAATAGAAAGTGAAAATTGTATTCTTTTTTTAAGTTTTTGTTTGCTGTACTTTACGCATTTACTTCTATGATAAAAATTAACATTTACCAATTAATATTCATTGGGCATAAACGACGTATGACTAATAAAAATAAAAACCCATTGAATTTTGAATTTCAAATAATTTTAAAATTGATATGTTCGTCTTCAATTAAATATTCATTTGTAGGTCATCGGTCAATTTATTTATGAATTTATTTGTTGGCTGTTTTTATTTTTTTTAAATACTTATAAAAATTATTACTAATATTATTTTTTGAAGATATTTTGATTTTATGGTGCATTTTTTGAGGGCTATTACTTATTGAGTTTCTATTTTTGGAGAATTGGTTTATTTACAAATTGTTAATGTTAGCATTTTTTAGGACATCAAAATCTAGGCTCTCATTATAACACTATAATAATATTTAAATGCGTATTGTAAAGTATTTATATACCTATTATATCCCTTCTTATCTAATAAATAGCTATTTCATTGCGGTCATCAAACTAGTATTGACAAAAACTAATTCTTTCTTATTAATCATTATTTGAGAATGTTAGATTTGGAGAATATGGACTATAGGTAGATAAAAAATCTTTGTTCTAAGAAATGCATAAAAAAATTATTGATATACACTTAGGTATATTTTATTGAGATTAATAAAAACCAATTAATTAGTTGAAACCATTTATTAAAAAATGTTTTATTAAACTTTTACATAGATTCCTCCAACCCATTGCTCTTCTTCTTTAATTTTATATATTATATAGTATAAACATTACAGTATGCTATAATTGTTACAAGAGTTTCAATTTAATAAAAAATAATCTGATGATAAATATTTATAAATAAAAGTTTAAATTCTATTCAAGTATCTAATGAAAGTAATTACTTTGATTTAGATTGATTTTTAATTAAATTATTGAGTAAATTTTGACATGTAAATTAAATTCATACGTGAATTTGCAGCTCAACTACATACAGGTAAAAAACATAATTTTGTTTAAATTTCTTCTGATAACCATTTTCATTGTTTTTAAAATTGGATTCTGATAAATTATATAATTATTAACAAATGTAAATTACCCATATGTAATTTTTCTAATTTATTTAAAATTTTAAAACAATGAATTATAATTTTGTAATCAGTGTTTTTAGGTACCTATATATTATTTTTATTTTGATTAATGATCTTTTACTTTAAACTTTTATAATGTAGCCATAATATTTTAAAATTTTTAGCACTCACATTTTTATTAATATGTATATCTTATACTACGTTGAACCTAGTCACAATAATTATCTTTTTAATACTTAAAAAGGTAGATCGGCAAATAGTTATATTATTTTGACATAGACGATTCAATAATTGGAAAAGTACTGTTTTGTTAATTAAAACTATTTATAAAACTTACCTAGGTATATTCAAACTAATTTATTTCAGTTTTAAGCTTTTGATTAGTATTTTTAATTTTTCTCTAAGCATCCTATACTATTAGCGTACATTTATTATCTCAATTATTCTTATTTCTAATTGTTTTAATTGCTATATTATTGAACATTATGAGTATTTAATTAACATAATATGCATATTCAGTACTTAACAATACAGAATCAGGTATAATATAATATATTATTTTACAAACAATAATTTTATATTGTTTAGTAAACACAAATAAAAAAATACCTTCAAATGTTATCATCCAAATGTGTTGTAATTAAATTTTATACTATGCATCCTTCTCGGCTTCTTTTTATTTCGTCAATGGCCTGAGAATCAAAAATATGTTAAAAGATTTGTCGTAAAGAAGATGTCTGATTTAGATTTCTATATACCTATGGGGGTTGCTATTAAACAAACAAAAATATATGCTTTATAACGGTAGTTTTATTATGTCTCATTACTATTTATAAAGTTATTGTAAAATTACAATTATCTTCTAGGTTTTGAAAAACTTTTTTTTATATTTCGTGTCTTTTAACTTTACCGATTATTGATTTGCCAACACCTTTCATTCCAAAACCTGATTTGCCAACAACTCTACTTACATCTTTACCTACTATTATTTATTTTAAATTGCTCGGCGACTTCAATATTATCTATGCATTTATAATATTTAGTTTCTCTTTAAAATTTGTCAATTTTGTGTATAAAATATTTGATGAATTAAACTTGCATTCCATGGCAATTCTAAATTAATTGACAATAACTTTGAAATGTTGTTGCACTATTTGCAGTAGAAATGAGGTAACATATTTATTTTACCTCGTCAAATTTTCGATCACTGAGTTTTTGACAATCAGTTGTAATATTAATGCAATTGTTTGGGAATTAAGAGATATTTTTAAGTCTGTTTTTACCACTATACCTGTATTCATCAATTAAATGTTGGGGAATTGGGATTCAGTGATGTGCCAACATGGGAATAATTTTTTTTTTGCATTTATGATACCTAAATACTTTATTACATTTGACTTATATTTTTATGACAATTATCAATTTTATTATTTCGGTAACATTTATTTATTTAATTACCTGTAGATAATATGAAAATAAAATAAAAAATTCTGGCTGTAAGGTAGTTTGATAATGATTTAAAAAGAAAATTTTCAACGAACTATTTTAAAACTAGAAATTATTAAATACCGAATGCTTCAAACAAATTTATCTATAATTTTTATTATAGATAGTTAATATAATATTTTCATCCATTATATTTAGTATTTAAAAGCAATATTAGTCTTAGAACATGATACACAATATTTATTATTGGTATTGTTACTGCAATTAAAATTTGTATATATACTAATTTAAAATAGTCTTATTCTGATTATTTTAATTGCAGTATGATTGACAATTCTAAATTAAAGAAATAAATTCTAATGACTTATTCTGTACAATTTAGATACATTTATTGCATGATAATATATGTAATAAATTTTATTACTTAAATAAAAACCATAATAAAAAAGTAATCATTTTATTAAGTGTTCTCTGATGCTTTTGTGTATAATTTATCAACAACTATGAGCATAAATGATCAATTATTATTTGCTATTAGTATAGAAAATAATGATCATTATATATATAGAGATTATATATAACGGTAATATTTTTAAACTATGTTAAAAACAACCTTTGCTTAAGTTTTTAAATATTATATTAAGTTGTAGTCATTTTTTTTATAACTATTGGAAAGTCATTAAAATATATGAATATTGTTTTCAAAATATAACTTATATCAATTCTACTGTATGCTTTAGAAATTACTAATATCTGTTTACGTTGAGTTATAAATTAAAATTTTACAGATTAATGAATTGAGTCACGTAACAATACCAGTCATGTTACTTCCTGATGATTTCCGAGCATATTCAAAAGTCAAAGTTGACAACCATTTGTTTAACAAGTTAGTATTTAATTATAACAGTTTTATTTTCAATACGATATTTCCAATATTATTATATTTATAATTATTTAAAGAGAAAACATGCCTAGCCATTTTAAAATCAAAGAATATTGTCCATTGGTGTTCCGCAATCTAAGGGAACGTTTTGGCATTGATGATTTGGATTATAAAGAATCAATGACAAGGTAGGTTATCATTTAAATATTTTTATTATTATTTATTTACCATATTATGCTGCATATGTAATAAATATATTTTAAAATTGATAACTTACAGTTTTTATTAGAAATAATAGTTTGCTTTTGATGTTATACTTCCAAAGCATTGTATAAATCAACATGTGTTTACAGAAATAAAATTTTTATTTAGTGAGTTTGTTTATGACTTTATCTATCAATTAATTCATATTGGTGCTGTTGAGTAATCATACTTAATTACATAAAACAATTCTTATAAGCAGTTATAATTGTTATATGTACTTAACATTACATTAGCTCATAAATGTACACATATGGTTTTTGATTTTAATATTCCTGTTTCTGTTGATATTTCTTTCTAAATTTCTATTGTGTAAAATATGTTTCTAATGTTTCTATAATGGAGTTGTTTTTGACACAATGATAAGGTTCTCTGAGGAAAGCAGCTACTGTTGTCGAAAAAGTCAAAGCAAATCTAATATGATGTACAACCGGAGATCTTTGACTACTCCTAATTTACAAACAGATACAGTTAATTCTAAGCCTAAGAAATTGAAAATTTATTGTTCTGAAATTAAAAGAAGGTACACGAATGAGGACTAACTAAGTGTGTGCCTTTGTGTATTGGATAGTATATTAATGTGTACTCTTCCTGAAATTCATTTTAATGCCTATTCTTATTGATCGGGAATAATAAAAACTTCAAGCAAGTAAGGAAGAATAACAATTATATTTTGGAGTTTTCTGCCATGAAATTTTTACATAAAAACTAAGTCAAATCTTAAAGTCAATTTTAAATTTAAATTTGCTAAAGAATTGTATTTTGTATTTAAATTGAATTTAGTAAAATCTTTTTGTCGGTATGATGGTATTTCGATGAAATTCAGGAAAACTCTTTTAAAGTTAACTAACCTTTGCTAAAATATTTAATATAATCATTATAAAATAATTTTGTAGACATTGTTGTTATTATATTGTATCAGTAAAATACTTTGAATGTATTTTTCATCAGTAATAAGTAAATAATTACTAACTTCCATAGTGAAAAATCTAATATTAAAATTCACTAACTCATAATTTTTTTCAGTTTAATAGAATTTTCTAATTATTTAATGATAAAATGTACTTATTTTAATTCAGTACAATATTTTCCTATTATTGTCTAATATTTTTATTCATTTTTTTTTTTTTTTAGATCGCAACCTGTTTCAGCAGATGCATCGGGAAAAAGTAACGCAGGTTTTTACTATTCCTATGACAAATTGTTCATAATTAAAACTTTGACCAGTGAAGAAGTTGAGAGAATGCATTCATTTTTAAAACATTACCATCCTGTAAGAAATTAACTTAATTTGTTTGATATTATTTCTTATATTCAATTTCGTTTTTAGTATGTTGTTGAAAGACATGGAAAAACTCTTCTTCCTCAATACTTGGGAATGTATCGCTTAACTGTTGATGGTGATGAACATTATGTTGTAGCCATGAGAAATGTATTTAGCAATCATTTGGCTACTCATAGGTATACTTACATATTACTAAGTAATTTTAAAATAAACAAAACCAAAAATTTCTATTATTTTACTAGTTATTTGCTATCTAGGAAATAGCGTAAAACTTTAACATATTAATTTTACATTTTATTCAAAACAATATTTCCATTAGATTATTGGCCATTATATTTACCAAATTTTAATACTGAAATTCTTTGATTAAATGTTTGTAACAACTAATAATATAAAGTAAAAATCATGATATTATTTGTTACAGTTGAAAGTCCAGATTTGTTTGTTCTTAAAAAGCTATGCAATTTATGCATCAAAAACTTTAAAATATGCTCTAATATATATTTTTAAATATTCTCTCCATATTTTTATTTTCAAATCAAATGAAATACATTAAAAATAAAAAAATTTATGTATTCTTTTCAATCCATGAAATAAACATTTTTATCCATTCTTTGCTAAATAAATTCTCGAAATGTTCTTTTTTCCATCTAACCACATACTCTCAGTTACATTATGAAAAAGCATTCAAATCTGGACTTAAGCTATAGGATTTGAGAAATAACTACTACTATATATTTGATATAAAGATTTCACTAAACATTCTTTATTGAAATATTTTTAAGCATTAACAATGTTAATTAATTTTTGAAACAGTGAAATGACATTGATATATATATTTATTTTAGTATACTCCTCCTATTTTGTATGTATCATGATTTACCACACTGGTTCTCAACCTGTGTGTATGTGAGACCTAGTTCTCATGTAACTATTTAAAATAAACTCACAGTGAACCGTGAGAGGCCATGTCCCCACACTCCCCTTGCGTTTGTTGATCACCATAAATAATAGCAATCATTATTACTTTCAATTTTTTTGATTTAATAGTATTATTATATCTACAGTCAACTAGCGATATAACGAATTTCAAGGGACCAAGGGAAAAGTCTGGTTTATCGAAAGTTCGTTATATCAAGAGCATGAAGCAACAAAATTTGTTTTAACGAGATTTAAAAGAAAATTCAACATTTAAATCAATACACATATTCTATTTCATATAATGATACATATATAGTAAGAAAATCATGTAGTAAGAATTAATACGAGTCATTATTTATTAATAAGTATTTATTGTTTATTACGTATAGATAATAATTTTTTTTGAAAATCAGTTTTTGTTTTGTTGATGAATTCATCTTAATAACAATAATGTACATTCTCGAGCACATAATCACTAGAAAAACTATGTAATAGCTATTTATTATTTTTATATATTTTTCGTAGTCATTATACACCAGCAGACGTGTATCTTATGTTAATAAAAATTAAAAAATTCGTAATATCAAACTCGAAAATTGAAAAAATTACATTTTTCGTTATATCAAGAGATTTTCTAGGGAATGACCGTTTCATTCATTATATCACGAGTTGACTGTAGTAGTGTTTATTTAAATAAATAACACGATAAAATGTTTCAATTATAATTGAACAATTTTTGTAATCATAATAAATAATGATTAACAAATATTCAATTATTTTATAATATTTTTTTTTTAGCTAAATGAAAAAACATTAAAATGAATTTAGAAATTATTAAAATAAAATGTTATAAATTCCTTGGTCTTTAAATTGTTCTACCTATTAAAAACATCATACTTCTATTGAATTTTCGAAAACTGTTCTGTACGGGTAGTTTTAAAATAAATAAATTTTTTAGTTAGTTGGCAACCCATTTTAAATTGTTCTAGAATTTCCTAAATTGGGTCGTGATTCATAAGACATGCTGCTCTGACACATTTTTAATTTTCCTCTCATTTTCATTAGTTTTGCAATAAAACTAAGTATTTAATGATTTTGGACTTTTTTATACTATAAAATTATAATTCCGTTTATATATACAATATATATATATGATAGTTCATTACTGTTATTGGAATTTCAATGTTTAAAAGTTTAAATATTACATTTTGGCATAGTACCAAATAATTTTGTGTAAATGTAACCCATTTTTTGTTGTACATTATGGCTCATATAACCTTTAAATAGTACAAAGTTTATTATTTTATTTTTAATTTTCTTTGTTATTTATAGTCTTTTTTTTTTTTTTTGATGGGTGTTATATTGCGTGAATTATTAATATTAAACTCAGTGGATTTGTCTATTTTAGATTTACATTAGCAAACTTAGAATATAACATGTAATTTTTCTTACAAATATTTAAATGGAGATATTAATTAGAGCCGGGCTTACAATTTTTTAAATAGATTAAAAATAAATTTTGAAAGAAGTTTCGATTTATTTACTATTTTTTGAATTGAAATATTTACTATTGCGATTGTTTTGATCTTAAATATATTTATTTTTATTTCTAGAAAATTTGATCTCAAAGGTTCTACAGTAGATAGAGAAGCTTCAGACAAGGAGAAGGAAAAAGACTTACCAACATTTAAAGATAACGATTTTGTCAAAGAACGTACAAAAATATACATTGGAGACGAAGCGAAAGATAAGCTCTTGGAAACATTAGGGGCAGATGTCGACGTGAGTGTGATATTAATGTTTTAAATTTTCATGCTTTTAAAACATATGAATTTTGCATTCTAGTTTTTGACCGGTTTACATTTGATGGACTACAGCCTGTTGTTGGGCATACATGATTGTACTCGTGCAGAGAACGAAAGAGAAGAGGCAATTGCTAGCGGTGCTGGAGATGTCAATGCAGAAGAAGAAGACGAAGACGCCGAAGATAGCGAGGGCGCCGGGAATACAGTGACATGGGCCAACACGCCTCCAGATTCACCTCATAGTTTATTAGCACGCGATACGAGCCTCTGCCAGTATGACGCAGCCGCTATAATACCTGATCTCGATATTTACGCCATACCTAGTAGTGAAGGTAATTTTATTTATTAATGCTGGGTTTCATAATTATTATTCGCTGGAGTTGAAAACGGACCGATTACGAATCGCTAATTGATTTCGAAAATACAAAAAATGTTCAAGAACTTATTTAATTTATGTTGTATGAAACCCACAATATGATGTTTGTTATTGTTGTAAACATTTAAACTCGTTACGACCGTATAATACGTGTATATGTTTAAAACAGGTGCACCAGTACGAGAAATTTATTTCATCGCATTGATCGATGTGCTCACACATTATGGCGTAAAGAAACAAGCTGCGAAAGCAGCCAAAACACTGAAACATGGATCAAACGTGGATGGCATATCAACATGCGATCCAGAACAATATGGCAAACGTTTTATTGAGTTTTTATCAAAAGCCATTGAATAAAATATGATTTAAAATTTCTTCCATTTTAAAAACAAACGATATATAGTGTGCTAAGTATTATTATTTAACGCTAGTTTGTCTTCAATACGGCAGCGCTTACTATAAACACTATATATTACTACAGATTTGAAATGAACGTACTTTATTTTTTACATTTTTTTTAGAGTTTAATTAATTGCTATAATTTTGTTTTTATATTATATAACTTATTGTGTGGCCAAAAGTTAAATCACTATTATTTTATAGTTACCTTAAGAGTTAAGATAAATTGTCTTTGAAAAAAACCAAAAAAAAAAAAACAAAAAAAAAAAAAAAACAAATAGTGTTAGAATAGCACAATTTTTTAATAACATTTCTTCGAAAAACTGTTTTTTCTTTCTTTTTTTTCCACAAATATGTGCCCAAACAAAAAAAACTATATCTCATAAAATATACAAAAAATATTACACAAACATTAGTTAATATTTCTTAATTGCGTCTTGTACGTATTGTTGTCTATGCGTGCCGTCGCAAAATGGCCGATGAGTCGTTTGTTTACAATTGCATAGCCAATATTCTTTGGTTTCTGCTACTTCAATTCTAATTGGCTTCAACGTGATGCGAAGTTTTTGATTTTTATGAGTGCCATCGCAAAACGGCTAAATATTAGAGGACAAAATTAAATCAACAATTAAGTATTTGTTTATAATTTCTAATAAATCAATGAATGAATATACCTGTTGTCTACTCATGCCACAAGAACACCAATGATACCGTTTGTTTTTCTCCAGAGTGACTTTAAACGGTCTTTTATCATAAATCACACCAAACTCTTTTTGTTGATTTGCAGTGTGAAAGTCTTCTGCCAAGTTTTTAGGTAGTATTTCATCTATTTTCTTAGAATAAACTCTCTACAACACGGGCAAATAAAAAAAAAAATTAGCGTGTAAAATCAAAATACGTTGTCAAGATAACATACAAAATATCGTGAGATTTCATTATTTATGCTAGTAAGACAAAACGTGAATATGTAAATGGAAAAAAAATCATTTCAAGATCAATAGGCGTATTCCGAATCCAATCGATAATTTTATTGGATGATGCAATTTTTACTTGAAATATGTTGAAATAAATTGAAACTGTTACGGGAAGGTCAGGCAGGTGTACTTCCTTGAAAATATATTTTTGAGCTAATTATATATAAAATAAATTACTTTAGTAAATTATTGGAATGATACTTTTTTTTTTATATGAATCAATTTAAGCTTAAATTAAATGTTTTTATTTGATTTTGTTTATAAGAGAACATTTCAATATGAAAATGTTTTAATGAAATATTAATTACAACTTAAAGGTACATAATGCTATAAGAAGCATTAGAAAACTAATCTTAGAATATTGAAGTGAATACAGCTTGAATTTCAACACAAAGTAATTTTTTTAGAGGTGTTCTAGGACAAATAATTCCAAGTATATATATTTCGAATTGTGAAACAAATATGGACTTTGAAATTAAACTTTGATCTTCTATTTTAATATTTGTAGTTCATATAATTAATTAATTTTAAATACATATTCAGACATTATTCAAGTTTTTAGTGTAAAATTAAGTGATTCAAATCTTGAGAAATTTAGTTTTCATAATATTAGCCTCGATAGGTTTTAACTATTCTTCTACCATATTGTCATTTGCCAAAACGGTTGGATGTAGAATCGGACATGATCTGAGTATTTGATTTCAATGAATCTAGTGAATAATGCAAATCCAAATACCACGACGATGATGTTGTTTACCAATAAAAACCATCACCAACGCATCATTTCAAATGTTCAAAAGTCATTGTCTATCTGTGATCGATGGGATTATGAAAACACCTCGAGCGTTAAAACGTGTATCGAATCGATTTCATATTATATTTACTGGAATGCAAGACGTCGAGTGTTTTTATCGAGAGTATCAAAACGGGCGGTCAAAGAGCCCGTTTTGTACAGAGCAGCAGTCGGATCGTGTCAGTGGCATTTAAACAAAGAGTCTAGCAACAAGTTACACGGCGCGCGTAAACATAGAGATAGCATGGGCTAGAGTTTCCACTAGAGGTACTCACATGATTCATGAATGGCTTCAGCCTGAAAACCAACTTGTGAATATTGGACAACATCGTGTCGACGAGATCGATATATATTATATATATATATATATATGAATGGCGAACAGGCCTATAGACTAATGCATGTACACAGTTTTTTAGATCGTACAAGATCAGGAAGATGAAAAAGAATAACAATAATTCGACGGTTCCCGGCGTGAGGGTTATCATCGCGAAACCCGTAATGATAACAGTAAAAAATAAGTGATAACAGTGAAAAATAAGTGATAACGGCGGGGACGAACCGCTGGCCACGGCCTACCAGATACCAGGCTGTATTATTCCGTCGATCAGCTGATTCCGCCAGCAGCAGTGACTTGCGTTTATTATCGACGACCGTGTTTCCAGATTCAGTCAGCGACCTCATTGGCTCTCATTCCTCTCCCGTCTTCCCAGCCGGACGCTTCTGCTGCATCTATACACACACACACACACACACACACACACGGAAAAACATCTGTTTCGACGGGCTGTGCGTGCGACGATGATTAGCGGTTTCCTTGTTTCTGCGAAGCGTCTCTGCGTTACTGTCCGTATGGTTTGTTTCCCGAAACACAATAATAACAAACTCCGCAACGAGGCGGTCTTGTAAACACACAGAACGCTCGAACTGCGCGCCGCTCTCTTGTGCGTTGTTATTGCGCACACGACCGCCGCCGCCGACCTTACACTCTCAGACACACACACACACACACACGCATACACACACTCACGCGCGCAACATTGTTTACGACGGTCGACTGTTTATAACAACATTGTTGTACCCGTTTCGTTCGTCAACGCTTTGCCCCCCCGTGCGCCGTGGAGAAAAAAAATACAATAGGAACTCGCTAAAACCAATCTTTCAGTTATGAGCGGCCTAACTCCCGACGAGGTAAGAAACATAATATAATATGTATAATATGTGTACGTTTAACGTTTCGGTCCCAACAGGTTTTCATAGTAAATCCTCTATAGGTTTTGGTTTTCTGTTTGTTTGTTCGTTTTCTATCTCGAACTAACACCGTCTCGTGAACACTTCATGAATCGACACTGCCTACATGTTCGTCCCGTTGTCTCATTCTCCGTGTTGTCGATTCTTCGTCGAAAGCTTTTGTGTTGTCGGTTTCCCTTGGTCCGGACTCTGAATCGGGTCGATGATATTTTCAGTACATCTACAACTATTCGCTTGGTCATTCGTTACAACAATTTCGTTGAACTTTATGAATGTGTGTAGTTTGTTATAGGTACTTTTCGGGTATCATGTTTACCGACCTTAGATTCGCCAGCAAAAAAATGTATATTTACACTTGAATTTATACAATTCAAAATTACTTGATGACTCCAAGTAACTAAATTGTCTTATGCTTGATGTCCCATATTTTCATAAATATCGAATAGTGTATTTATTTTTTTATGTTCTTAAATCATTTATCAGATCCTCATATTATAATATGTTCAACGTTTTGTGTTACACTAGATTGAAACGAGGGGCTACAATAAAATTGTAGGTGTATCATATTTAAAATTAAATTCTATAAAACAATGATAATAACTTGATACATACTATATTTTAATTGAAATTTGAATAGTCATAATAATATAATTGTGTTTATTTATACATACATGGTCACATTAACTAAAAAAATATTTTACGATTTTAGGTATCCGTATACCTGGTTATGTTTCGATTCACAAAAAAAAAAGTATTTACATCCCTACTAATGAAAAATTTGACTCTTAAAGCGATTGTATTAAAAAAATTAAAAACCTTTTATCATAGATTAAGTTCTTTTCTGTTTTTAATGAAAAATTGGTTGTTTTATTATTATGTACTGAATATTTGAGTATTTAACTACTACAAATTAGATTTTCTGAAAATTATGCAACCCTAATGATATCATAGAACATTTAGTACCTACCTTCTACAATCAAATGACAACATGATTGATGTCTTCTTCTAAAAATTGAATTTGTGAGGTTTACATTTAATTTATTTTCTTATTCATAATGAGCTTTTTATTTTTTGATCATTACTCACGTTAATAGTTATAATTATAAAACAAAATAAATCTGATTAATTAATTAATATTTAGTATGATTGTATCAATTTTTTTGTTTTACTGGTTATTCAGTTCCATTATGTTTTGTTGTTTTTTAGGGATTATATAAAATATGTTTCTTTTTGTATTTGATGTTAAATATTTTTTTATTGATATAAAACAATTGCATGAAAGGATTTCTTGATTTTTAAATCATTGGCATAACTCCTTCTCGTGTTAATTAGAAGGTTATAAAACTGTGATTAGTGGCAAATTTATTTCTATATTATTTAAAGAGTTCTATAATTACAAAACGATAAAAAAATAACAATCTACATAAAAAGTATTAGTTTTTGCACCTATTAAAGTAACTTCTTACCTAGAATATATACCAATTGTAAAATTAACTTAATCTTTATACCTCTAAATAATAATAAATTACTTTTTAAGGTAGTTACAAATTTTATATGATCAATATATGCATATTCATACTGGTATTACTTTTCAAATTTTAATTAATATATCATAATATATAGTAACTTTAATGTATAGTAAAATTAAATGAATGATTTTAAATTGAATTAAAAACTTTAATGTAAGCTTCATTAAAATATGTTTAAGTAAATTAAGTACTAAATACTTAAAAGTTTAAAAAAGTCTATTATTTATGACTTCTTTACAAGAGCCATAAAATAATTGTATTTTGAATTAAATTATTTGTTAAGATGTGCTTATTCTTTTTTATTATAGATTAGAAGACGTCGGTTAGCGCGATTAGCTGCTGTTAGTACGACTAGAGTTCCAGTGCCACCACCACCTCCCACTGTCTCGGAAGTTATTTCACTACGTAATAGATATTATTTTGTAACAAATTCATTTTATAATTTAATTATTGATTATTTATTTTTATACAGTGCCCTCCAAAATCACATTTGTTTCGGAACAAAACAAATCAACTGAGCCAAAAGAATTGTCTATGGAAGTTGATGACAACAATGCTGATGTCGAATCTAAAAAACAAATAGTTTCTCCAATTAAACCGCCTGGGCCATCCTCAATTATTGCCCCAGAAGAAGATTCAAGATTTGAGACTATGGATGTTGATGAACCTAAAGAATGTAATATTCCAGAAAGTATTAGAAGAAAAAGACCTTTGGAAGTGGTGAGATTTTTTTCCATTACCATAAGATTGAATTTTTTACTATCGTTGATTTTTATTTTTAGAATCTTCCTAAAGAAGATGCAGCCCTTGTTGTGGCATTAAGAGTGTTAAATGTTTCTTTGAATGTATCAATTGGTAACCGTTTATTTTTGCCAGAAATTTCTGTTATTATAAATGAAAAAGAACAGAATTCTGAAGATATTGTAACACCAGTATGTATGAAGGTTCATTTATCAACTATGTCTTACATCTATTCTATCCAACTAGGTAAGATCTAACTAGATCTTACCTAAAAAAAAAAAAATTATTTTTTCAGTTGAACTACATTTTTGTGGTTTTTTCTAACATTTTACAGTTAATATTGTATTGAATTAATATCATTTTAATTTTTAGAATGTGATAAGTTTGGCTATTCAAGAAGCTTTAGCTATAATTATGGGATCAGATAAACCTCAATTTAATTCTCATACTTTGGATGAGTCTCCTGTTCTAAAGGGGTTGAGATATTTATTTGATTGTTACAATCGTGTTGAAGTAGAAGTACGCCAATGTTCTAAAGTAAGATAAATAAATATATATAAATATTAGATTTAAAATTATTTTTACTAATTATAATTTATTTAATTTTTATAGAGAAGCTGTCTTCAAGTTTCCAATATATTAACAAACTTAAAATCACAAAGTGTGTCTCATGCTGTTATGCTATTAACTAATATATGGATTTCGGATACTAGAGAATGTGCTCGACTTTTAGAACCAATATCTTCACCTCTTACAAATTTTTTACTAAAGGATACAATACCTAGAGATTTCATTAATGATTTGCTTAGTACTACTGCTTTAAAACCAAATATATTTGAAAAAGTAAGTTGAGAATTATTACATTTTTAATAGGTTACTGTACTCTATTTATACAATAAATTTCTTTTTTAGATTTTTTATCCATTGTTGCAACACTTACATTGTATTATGCAAACTGCTAGTTTTGTAGGATCTACACATCGTAGACCTATTGAAATACTGAATGAATTGACTTCATTGCCTTTGCATTCTTCTAAAAATAATCTGCCTATATGCACGTTATTGGCCAAACTTGTAAGTCTTATTAAAAGTTTCTTACTTTAATTAGAAATTTTCTAAATTTTTTAATTTATTTTTATACCCAAGGAACAATTTTTGCCAACTCCAATTAGTCCAAGTAATGGTCGTGAATTATCTTATACATCATTCTTGGGACCATTTCTTTCAGTTTCATTATTTGCTGAAGATGATCCTAAAGTAATCGATAAATTATTGCATTTTCATACATTATCGGACAAAACTGGGTTAATTGGAACTCTCCGACAGCAAATGCAAACTACCAGAGTAAGTATTAAAATTTATTTATACTAGAGTGTATTACACTTTCTTATTTTATTTATTATTTGTTATGTGTGCATGTACATTCAAATTTATTTTCCCCCGTAAAATATTAATTTTAAATTAGATAATGCTGTTGAAAAATATAAATTTTACACTTAAAATAAATAAACAGAAAGACATTATATAGTTAAAAATTTAGAAATAAAATAAAAATCTGTGTATAATAATAATAGTATATACGTACTCGTATATGTATATAAAAAAAAAAAATTTTTCAGTATATTTAAATCAAGATTAAAACTAAAATTATTTTATAGACATTTTACAAAAAGAAACTAAGAAAAATGAACTAATTTAAATTGGCTATAAATAGACAAATTTCATTATAAAATTTTGAAAAATAATTAACAGAATTAATAAAGTATTCAAATAAGTACTCGGTAATTTATGAAGCTCTAAATTTTTATTTATTTATTACATTTATTATTACATTTTGAGTTACAAAAAAAATAAATAATATTGTTAAATCAAAATTCAAGAATTCAGGATGGTTACCTCCACAGGGGGCTCATCTGGGAGATTAAGAGCAATATTTCTTGAAGTGGTCGTGGCACTGAATAACGTCTCTATGTTTGTGTGGTTTCTCAATTTTAATTCTTGTGTGGAGTATTGTCTTTATGCTGAAGATAATTTGTTAAATTGAATAAATAAAATAAAAATAATAAAAATAGATAATTATTTGTAAATATTTAATATTATTTTAATCATTATTTTTTTGTTAGACCGAATTGAACAAAATCATGTATAATTTAGTAGTAAATTTGGGTTCGCGGGATTCGACATTGACTTACATTACTAAAATGTTGATATACAATGAAAAACGCTGCAAAATGCGTGTGGACGAACGAACAGTTGCCGGTGATGGTTTCATGTTAAATCTGCTGACTACCTTACAAGAACTTTCAGTGAAGGTAATTGGTAAAACATTATTAAATTAATTTCTTTATTTATATAAATTTTAAAAATTTAGATTAAAATGGATAAAGTCGATCCCATGTATATGTTTAATTATAAACATTCATTGATTGATATATCATCTGATACAAGACTGAAATTTTCATCCCAAGAAGCTGCTGACTGGCTTTTATCATCAAAGGGTATGTATAAAATATAAATCTAAATCTTTATTTATATAAAGGGCCCATTTTCATACGCAAATACCTATTTCTTTCTCGATAATGCCAATTAAAAAAATAAATATTAATGAGATTCTGAATAATACAAACTTTTGTTTTTTGTATACATGCCATTTTGTCATGCACACATGATTTTATGTATTTAGCAATTTTGATCCTTATCAAAAGCTCTGATTGAATAAACTTTTTTCTTTACTATTATAAATATTATATTTTCTTCATGTATGAAAATTATAATTTTAGTTATTTTTATTTATACATTTTATGAGTTAATAAAGTATGTAAATGTTTAAATTCTAACTTATTAATATGTTAATTTTTGATTTATACTTTTAGGAAACTCGTTAAATGAAGCTAAGTTTTCCACTCGTTGTTGGTTTTTAACTTTATACTGTCATCACATAGCTTTAATACCAGCTTTTACTAAACACACTAGAAGACATAGAACTGTAAGAGATCTCCAAAAATTGGTAAGTTTAATCATTTTTTAATTATTTAATAATTTGCTACATTGTTATTTACTATGGACTATGTTGTAGATTGATGAAATAGCTAGCTCTGAATCTGAATGGAAAGTTAATCCTACATTAGCTGCAAGAAACAAAGAGTTATTGAGAAAATGGAAAACACAGCTGAGGGTAAAATTGTATTTTTCTTTGGTCATACTTAATATAACAAATAATTTATACTTTTTAGAAATTAATAAAAAGTAAATCATGTGGAGATCTCGTGTTGTATGATCCATATCTTATTACTCGCTGCATTGTATTTTATTCAACGGTAGCAGAGTTTATGATGACTCTTCTTCAAGGTTCACCTTATTCATCAGATACTGCCATAGTATTCCCCGCCGAAGTTCCAGATATATTAGCCGCTACTCCAGAATGGTTTGTTGAGGATATTGCAGATTTCCTATTATTCATCCTGCAGTAAGTTTTCCTGTTTAGTTTATCATGAACCTTAATTATAAAGTACTGTTTTTAGATATGCTCCAAAGGCCATTGATTTCAAGTTCTTTCATACATTATTAACGTGGATTCTTGTCTGCATTTGTTCACCGGCAGCATTTAAAAATCCTTATCTCATAGCAAAGCTCATTGAAGTTTTATTTGTATTAAATCCAAGTATTCAGCCAAAGACAGAAGTATTGAATAGTATGATGATGAGTCATCCACTTTCAATGACACACCTTCCTGCTGCTCTAATGAAATTTTATACAGGTATAGAAATTGTTATTATTATTTTATTACTATAATGTGTTTATATTTGTTTGTTTTTTTTTTTGTAGTAATTGAATCTACAGGAGCAAGTTCTGAATTTTATGATAAATTTACCATACGTTACCATATCAGTTTAATCTTAAAAAGCATGTGGGAAAATCCTTTGCACAAAAATTACGTTATTGCTGAATCAAGGTAGAACAAATTAAATTTGTTTGCAATGCACTTATTTATTTTAGTTATTATTATCTGATGTATTTATTTATTTCAGAACTGGGATACAATTTGTTAAATTTGTGAATATGTTGATAAATGACACAACATTCTTGTTGGACGAGAGCTTGGAGTCATTGAAGCGTATTCATGAAGTACAAGAACAAATGGCAGATACTAGTGCTTGGAGGAGCCTGTCAGATGAAGTACAACAGTCTCGAACAAGACAGCTTTCTGCTGATGAACGACAATGCCGGTTAGTGAACATCATTTTATTTACTCTATTGATGATCCTTTTCTTCTTTTTTTTTCAATCCGAAAGTTTGTTTACATGACTAATGATGTCTCTCTCCACTTATTTCTGTCACTTATAATCCTCTTTAACTCCCAGTATGTTCCTATTCCGGTATCTTCCATCACTTGCTTTAGCAATGGAGTTCTAAGCCTTCCTCTTCCAGGTTTTCCTTAAATTGTTCGCTCCATGCTTTTCTTCTCAATCTTAGCGTATTCCATATTTATTTTTGGGTATTCATTCTCCTGAAAAACCTCAACATTTTTTACCTTTTCTGTCCATGAAATTTTTAGCGTTCTTCTCCAACACCATATTTCAAAAGCTTCTATTTTAGCTTCTCAGCCTTCAGTATTGTCCAAGTATATTGCTCCATATAGAGCTATGCTCCACACAAAGCTTTTTATAAGTGATTTCTTGGTGTCCAAACTTATTCTAATTGAAGTAAAAAGATTTCTTTTTTATAGTAGGCTTGTTTGGCCTGCACTATTCTACATCTTTATCAGTATGGCTTGTCCCATCGCTTGTGATTTTGCTCCCCAGGTATGTGAAGCTTTGAACTGTCTCCCGAAATATTCCATCTAAAGCTAAGGTTTTCATAAACCTGCTGTTTGCTACATATAAAGATTTTAGTTTTCCGTTGATTTATTTTCATGTAGTGTTCTTTAAGCGTGTCGTTCATTTTTTCGAGCATGTTAGTTATGTCTTCTTCACTTTCAGCGATTACGGCAACATCGTCAGCGAAACTCGGCATTTGCACAGGTATTCCACCTATCTTTACTCCTCCAATGTTTTCTTTTAAGGCTTCTTCTATATATAGATTCAATAGGTAGGTGATAGATGCACCCTTGTCTTACCCCCGTAGCAATTTTAGCCTCCACCTGGTTGTTACCTCTTTCAGCTTTTACAGCTGCGATTTCATTGATGTACCAGTCGTACAGATAATATATAATTTTTCTATTGTTATAGTTTATTCCAATGTTTTCCATAATCTTGGAAAGTTTTACCCAATTAACATTATATGATGATCCTTAACAATATAATAATAAACTTTTATGTTTTTTTTTTAGTTCTTATTTAACATTAGCCCAAGAAACTGTAGATATGTTTCACTACCTTACAATGGATATAAAAGAACCATTTATGCGGCCTGAATTGGTAAATCGACTAACTGCTATGTTGAATTTCAATTTACAACAATTGTGTGGTCCCAAATGTAAAAATTTAAAAGTGAAAACACCAGAGAATTATGGTTGGGATCCTAGGCGTTTACTTAAGCAGTTAATTGATATTTATTTACATTTGGATTGTGAAGAGTTTGCTGCCGCTATTGCAGCTGACGAGGTAATTTTCTAATGAAATCAATTGTTGTAATTATTGTTTTAATAATTGTTTAAATATTTTCAGCGATCTTTTCGTATGGAATTATTTGATGATGCAACAAATCGAATGCAACGCGTTTTGAACTCTTCAAATTCAGATGTGCTTAGTTTTCAAGCTTTAGCTACCAAAGCAAGTGAAATTTCTATTCAGAATATTAAAAAAGAAGTTGATTTCAATGATGCACCTGAAGAATTCAGAGGTTTTATAAAAAAAATTAATTATTTTTATGGTTTCAAATTATTAATGAGGGTTATTTAATTTTAGATCCATTGATGGACACTCTAATGGATGAACCTGTCACATTACCAAGTAGTGGAAAAGTTATGGATCGACCAGTAATTATACGCCATTTGTTAAATTCACAAACAGATCCATTTAATCGCCAGCCATTAAGCGAGGATGATTTAAAACCAGGTAAAATATTATAAGCAATAATAACAAATTTACTTTATTTTTATAAAAAAAATCCTTTCTTAAACTATTGTTTATGTTATGTTGTTAAGATAATTTTTGATGGATAATTATTTTTTTAGATAACTTGGTTTTCAATGGGCTCTGGTCCAATTTAATTTAAATTTAAGGTCCTAATTAATAATTTACATTTGATAACAATTTAAGCTGGCAATAGTTCAACATAGATGCTAAAAAATAATTTGAAAAATATATGCAGCAGTTATAATTGTGATAAAAGTTAAAAAATTAATCCAAGAGATTAAAGATTACATAAGTGATAAATGATAAACAAGTACTCTCATAAAAACACATAAATTAAAATATTTTCCACAAAAACTTTATTATCTAAACTATAATTTCTCAACTTTGCGGGTTTGCAGTTCTAAAGATAAGTGGTCCTATCAGTTAGAATTAATTTAATGCATATGTTTCAAAAAAAAACCTTCAATTTATATTTTTGAATAAACAGAAATAAATGTACTTAGAAAACAATAAACGAGCATAATATATCAATAATTATTTATTAATGAGTTGGTAGTGTTTATTTTGCTTATAAAAGTTTGTCTATTTGTGTCTATCCAACACTAAAACCCGGGTAACGTTGAAAATAAATATTTGTTGAGATTCTAAAAAGTTTTATAAAAACCTAAATACTAGCCAGCAGGTTTTCATTTTATTTCTTCTCTATTTCTTCTAATATTATTTGAGTCAAACTCTGTACTTTTCTTTCGTGGGATAGACTATAGTTATTTATCCCATCAGTAATAAAATATTTGTAATTGATAAATCAAATTATTATTTATTATAAGGGGGTCGTGAAGCGACTGACTTCATTTTCCATCTATTTGAGGGGTAGGGTGTTAAAAATGTTGAGGAATGATGGTTTTTAAACTGTGACACATGTACTCGAATTATTAAATTGCAAATTGCAATTGATGAAAATTACAAATATTTAGTTAAAAAATGAATAGTTTCCATAGGTTATAGGAAAAATTCAGCTCATTTATTTGTACCTATACCTATACTGTAACCATAGTGACCATTGTTTATACATTTTTTTGCGAATCATTTTCAATTAAAAAATATAATATATATGTGTTTCATAATAATTGTGAAATGTGGGTACAATAATAAAAGAATATTATCAGTATCCTGTTTTTCATGATTAAGTACTTCAATTTTTTAGCGATTATAGTTAATCATAGACACCATCGTTTTCAATTAAAAATATATATATACGTGTTTCATATACTTACAATAAGTTAGTTATTTTTTATACTATATTTTTACTAAAGTTAGAGGAGTTTCCCTGGCTGTCCTTACGTTATACTTAGTTTACACCAACAGAGAAAATATACTTCAAGACAAATAAAATATTCATATTAAATGTAAATTATCGCACAAAACAAATTTATTACCAACCATCAATTTTGGTCAAATGATTTATAAATTTTAAAATATATATATTTTTTTCTTCTTCTAAAAACATGTTGATCACAATGATTAATTTTCGTATATATAAATCATTCAATTGTTACATTATTATTGTTTTTATTTGCAGCGACTGAACTGAAAGAGAGAATTACAAAATGGAAGATTGAAAAACTTAGGGCACTGTCACAAAAGCCTCAATAATCATTTGATGAATTTTTAAATTCGTTTATATGTTTGAACATTTTATTATAATAATAATATTAATTATAAACTTATTGAAGTTTAATAACTTTTTAATGTTTATTGTCTAGTTATAATTATTATACTATTATCTATGTGATAAAAAAATGTGTTCCCGACACTCGAAAAAGACTAAGAAAAACCTAAAAAAAAAAAAAAATAAAAAATAAAATCCCAGTATGGATGTATCATGAATATTTGTAATATACCATTTATACAATATAAAATGATATGTATTAATAATTAATTTAATTAGTAGAACTATTTGGTGGAACTATGATGTAAGAAAAAAGTTATTGATGATAAAAAGTAAGCACAATTTTAAATATATTTATATGTAAGTTTATTATTATAGTTTGTAAAAAAACATGTTGACAATTTTTTTCTTTTTTCTTTCGTGTAAATATTTAATAAAAAAAATTTTACAAAATTTTCAAACTTACGTAATTCTTAGTGTTTAAAAACATATATTATATTGTAAATAATTTAAGAATATAAACTATGATAAAATATTTTTAAATATAATTATTATTATTATTATTATTATTATTATTATTATTATCATTATCATTATCATTATCATTATCATTACTATTATTAGTTATATATTATTTATTACACACTAAAGAAAATATTCCACTACAAAATTTTAAATTGACTATATATGACTAGTTCATAGACTAAACCGTTATCGTAATGAATATAATAATACGTGTAATGTTTATATGTATATTATAAAATTTGAATGGATACATTTATTAATATGATACATTTGTATGTATAGAACAGTTTTTGTTTTCAAAGTTGGCAGTCTTAAATTCAACGCTTTAAAATAATTACATCAATATTATTTCTAAGTATACATTATTACATTTAATAATATTTTTTACAGTATGTTGTGATATGTTATTTTCATTAAAAATTCAATGTACAGTTTAATTCGACAACTGTTGTATCATTTCTGTTCTCTTCCGTGTCGTCGCGCGCACGAGGTATGAAATCGAATACATTATGTGACGACGGCCCCTCGGCCGAGGTGAGGAATTCGTTAAATCTCCGTGTAGGCATTATTCATCAATCCTTTTCGATCGATCAGGCCACGTTGCTCTCTTGTGTCGAGTTCGAGTACCTCGGCGTCGGCGTTTCCGATTTTTCAGGTACCGGCGGCGGTATCCCGGACGATTTGACCTGGCCAAGAGAAAAATTCAAACAGTGAGTCGATCGATAATAATAGTAATAATAATAATAATAATAATAATAATTGGTAAATTATCTGGTGTGGGTGTAGAGGTTTTAGAAAGAAAAAAAAAACGTTTTTTAACTAATCGTTTTTTTTTTTTATAATGTATTATAATAATGTTACTGTGTTATTCACCTTTAAATCGCCGTCCAAGAAAAATCCGATTTGATGGTATTCTTTGCCCGAACGCGGTTTCAGAGTAGTTTTCGCCTGTCGGCCGCCAAACCTGCAATCGACGAGTAAAAATCAATCGGCTCGTTTAGCCGCAAGTCCGACCCCGGTGCACTTACCTCGAGTTCTCGTTGTTGGTGTCCGAAGAACTGTGCGAAGACAACGACAACGTCTCAATGTAGTCGCTCATGTCCGACGTGTAACTGCTCGTGCTCTGCGAGTCCAAAAACGGCACGCCCGTGTTCCCTTCCGCGTGCATGTTGAATCCTGAAACCGCCGCAAGACCACGTCGTTAGCGATGAGGTTATTTTTTTCATTTATTTTTTTCAAAACAAAACGGGGGCCGTGGCCATTATTATACATTTTTTTAATCCTTTATATATTATATAAAAGAACGGGCCTTTTTTATGTTCCCATTTTGTGACGACTTTTTTCCAATTTTTTTTTCACAGAGTTGTTCCAAATACCTTCCTTAGTGTCACCACGTCGCCCGATTTTCAAAATTCCAATTCCCTAAGGGGATTAAAAGGGTGAAACTAGAAAAATTCACCTGGCCGGAGCCACTGGAACTTTGCGGTATTATATGTGCTCAATAGTTTCGTTTAATATAGCAGAGGCCCCTAAAGAAAGGATTTTTCAAAATTCAACCCCTAAGCGGGTTAAAGGGGTTGAAAATTAAGAAAAACTTTTCACTAGATTTTGAGATCCAACGATCGGCGAGTGCGTGGTAATTTGCATTTTATATAAATAGATTGTTATGTCATCGAAAATCCCGACGATCTTCACCAAAAGGTATTGATTTTGCAATATCATAATATTATTGCATAACTTTTATCGAAATCGCGTGCGTGCGATGAACAATAGAACGAATACAATAGAACTTTTTTCATTGGACGGTCGCATACGATCGCAGGCAAATCTATTGTCATTGGTCGATATACTCGTGACGTATACAATTAAAGCGAAAACCCGACGATCCTTAAGCTGGAAACGCACCGGCTGCAACATTATGTTGCGCAATGCAACATAATGTTGCAAAATATATGTTGCGAAACAAAAAGGAAACGCACCGACTGCAACAACGTTTTGAAATTGTTTTACTACAACATGATTATTTCAGTACATGATTATCAGTCGTAGTAACAAGTGCTAAGTTTAAGTATTAAGTTTATTACAAGTGTTTAGTTTGTTTCCCTACTCCAAACATGGATAAAGAAGTAGAGGTGAATATTTTTTGCTGTGGCAATTTTTGGAGTTTTTGGAATTGGAAAATGATAAACAAAATAGATTTTGGGTTCACCCAATCAACCAGAAGAGAAATATTTCATTTTTATAAGGCGGGTCGAGCTTCAACAAGCACGAGCAGTCGATCCGCGTCAATATCCATATTTAAGTATATAAACGTGTACTATGCTCTATTGGCGTTGCAAACATACTGATGCAAGAGGTCTTCGGCAGCGCAACAGCGCCCTCGTGTCGTGATACGTTGCACAACGTTTCAAGTCAGTGTTGCACGCAGTGTGCACCAGTATCATTTGATTCTACAGAAAATGCGGAACGTGCAACATTGAACTACGTTGCGAGACGTTTTGCAACATAATGTTGCAGCCGGTGCGTTTCCAGCTTTACCAAAAGGCATTGCAACGTCATCTATTTTTACATAACTTTTACCGAAATTGCGTTTCATTCCATTCCTCTTTCAATCGTAGACGCCGCCGCCGCGGTCCCCACATACAGTTACAACAAGTCAGTTATTTTTTATACTACGAAATTCACTAGAAATATATGGCAAAACAACGTTTGTCGGGTCATCTAGAACGTAATATAATTCCAAAAAGAGGACGTCCGTTGGCAACGAGTACACGTCGCGTCGTCCTGAACATTGGTCTGTTGAGCGGCCAACGATCAATGATATCGAGTCAATAAAACTCGGGATTTTAAAATTTAGTCGACCGAGGAGTTCAGGACGTTCGATTAATGAGTTGAGTTTTACGAATAACTGGTTTGCTGCGAGTCGTCCTCCAGCTAGGTTGGACAGTCCTCTAGTGGACTACGCACATAGTCACGAGGACTGTGCTCAACACAAAAGACTTTATCAGCACAGCTTAGAAATTCACGCTGAACTCTTTCTATTTGTTTCCCACTAGTGACTGTAGGACCAGGGTCCCGAATAACAGTACCAGTTGACCTGCCAAGAGCACAAAATATAAAGATTTAATCGGCGGAAACCTTTTTTAGAAAACCCAAGTGATTAACTCAATATGCTCATGAAAAACGCCGAGATCATTTACAGATCCACCTGAATTGACGAGAGGTAAATTACACAACGTGTAATCATTAAATACGATTGGATCACGAATTCTGAAAAAACGACATAGAACGGCATGGAATTATTATTCACTGTTCTATAATAATAATAATAATATATCTTCACGACTGGGGTTGTGAAAATTCCATTCAATAGTGTTATTATTAGTCTCGGAAGTGTAATTGAATATATTTCAAAACATTATCGAGAGAGAGAGAGAGAAAAAAATGAAATAGTTTCGCGTCGTATTATAAACATTTATCGAGGATATACGACGTAGAGGGAGCAGCAGAAGTGACTCGATTTCACAGGACTACGTCGTTTTACTACCCCGCGGGGTTTTGGAATAGTTATGCAGACGGCAGGATCGTTAACGGGGACGCCGATCGGCGGCTGTGTTCATCGAGGCGAGTCGTTTTCAGATAAGTAATCCGTTTTATATTATATTATTATCGGCGCGGTTCATTAAATTTCCGGCCGCGTGTCGGCGCGCGGGCACACACACCCGCGTACCTTCGTGTCACGGGGGGGTCACTCCCCCCCCCGTATTTTTCCCCCTCCGATCGATTCGTATTATTATTATATTTGTGTGTGAGGGACGTGAATATTCTCATTGTCTCGTCGTCGTATAATTTACAATTAATTACATTTGTTGCGCCGAAAAATCGATTAATTATTATAATAATAATTTACCGATACTGCACGGTAGTAACTCGTTGACTTTTATTATCCGTGTGTGTGTGGTCGTGTCCTAGAATTAGGATTTTATAATTTAAAAACCGCGGCGATTTATCACCACATCGTAGACAAATGACATTTTCAATAATTGAAAGAACGCCTCGTGACAAAAAGACCATACAGTCTTCGGAAGAAACACCATGCGATTCGTGCGATTGAAAAACGTCAGAGTTCAAGTCGGACTTTGGGTATCAGAGTATCCTTATTAATTTACTTTCTATTTCGGTGGTTTTCTCAGCCTACGAATAATACTTTTCCCGACGTTTCTGTTTTGACGTGTGCACGCGCGTGCGAGAGCGCAGGGTTATCGGCTCGGCGGAATATACCACTCGGTGGCGGAACTATACATTTAGATAAAGGTGTGTGATTTCCCTCTAACGATTTGACTTGGAAAATAACAATTTAAAAAATTAAACTGAAAACACCTCGTAAAAGTTAACTTTTAGTTATAAAATATAATATGTTATTCTACTCGATAAAGTCATTATTTTCGAGTCGAATTTTCAACTCGAAATGCGTATGAAAATAAGATAAAATTTTTAGAATGTAATATTCTGTTTCGATTGAATATTGATATCCTAATTTTACAATAAATTTGATTATAAAAAAAAATTCTTCAAACATTTATATAAAATTCTGTCCACTGTTATCGATTATTATTATTTTTATATTTTATAAAACGTTTCTTAGAATCCTGCGGCGGTATGTGGAGGGAGAGGACTCTCGCAACAATAACACCGCCGCGCCGAATTATATAACGGGTCGTACGACGATGTAAAATCACCGCGGCGGCGCGGCGCTTAGACAACAATAATATTCTATAAAAATATCATGTGAAACGGACGCGGTCGTATATGGGTCACGGTTATATCGCAATGAGGTCGGAGATCGCGTTATCGCACGTCGAAGTCTAATACCCGGTTTTAATAATGCTCGTATGTAAAACACACACGACGGAGCGCAATAGTACCTGCCGCCCGTGCGCATTGGTAGAAGGGGCACGTTGTATCTATTGTGTTTAATAAAATGCAAATGTATACGAACGTTTGGCGGCGGCGGCGGCGGCGGGCGCAATTTCGAATCGAATTTACCTACTTCATACGAGTAATATAATATTATGTATTTATACACGAAACCCAGGGGTACTGCGGGTACGGCTCTGGTGCTTTTTTTGTACTATGCACACGATACGGGTACACCTCTATCTACAGTTATATACCATTATATTATTATTATTATTATATACGTATAGCGCGATAGAAAAAAAGCCAACGACCGGTACTCTTTTCTGCGCCGTCGAATTGTTTGCTTTGAATTTTAATCGTTCGTTTGATTTTACGTCCTAGTAGAACGCGCGGCGAGTCGAGTCGGAGCAAGACGACGCGCGACGGCGGGCTCTGCCACCCCGGACGACTTTTCAAAACTATGGAACAGTTGTTTTCAATAAAAATAAGTATATATTAATATGTATATTATAAAACATTTGTATTGATAAATCTCTCTCTCGAAAAAAAGAAATTCTATTTTATTACGGCAAAAATCGTTTTAAATCTCTCCGACCGGGTAAAGAACAAAAGCTTCAAATTGGAAACACTTCGTTTCTAATACGAGAGAAAAAAGAAAAACCGTCGATAATAATTTAATTGGTCGCTCGCGATCTATCCCGCGACGACGTGCCACGAACGAGAGAAAAGAGAAAGCAGCGGCGGTTGGCGCACGCGATTGCCCGCTGCTAAAAGCTGACGTGGGCGAGCGCCAAAGGTATATAAAATACGTCGGAAACGAGTGAAGAAATCAGTGCGCTCACGACACTCACACTGTGAACACTCGCTCCGAAATTAGAACTTACGAAATTGGGTCAGGAAAAAAGATATTTTACGATCATACGACGACAGCGTTAGACATTGAAAACGATTCTATTAGGTCAGACTATTAAAACTAATATAATAATACCTCTATTTAAATCTCCAATTGTATAAAATATTGAAACAATTGAATATCTATTAATACTAAATTATATTATGTGTATGATTTTAGGCGAATCGTTGACAAAATGTAATAATATATTGTCTTAGAAGCCGATGGAAAATATCGCAACTGCAATTTCGGGTAGATTAAATCGTGTTCTTTCCAAAAACAAAGGCCGGGAACAATAAAATTACAACGCGTGGCGTTTCGTAAAATATCGAAAAACATAATAATGGATGTGATTCAAACGAAACCGCTTGTGCGAAGTGTGCGGGATGATATAGAGTAAGTAAGCGAGTTTCACGATATTGATTATCGATCTAAATACGCGGTCGTCGATTGTTTTTTTTAAATATCAAATTCAATTTTTCGATTTCACGCCTAGTCGATGCCAGTGGGGGATATGGGGATAGATTCTCACCCTTGGCCTTCTTTTTTTTTACCGATAGGTATAAAACGCACAAAATTATTGAATATGTATAAAAATAATTAGATTACTTCTTTAAAGAATACAGTTGTATAATAAATTTATGCGTGTACTTAATAATAATAAGTGTAAACGGTTGTGATGGTAAGTGTACATCGCCCCCTTCGAGGAAATTATATGTTTGCCAACTCATATCCCCCCCCCCCCTTGACAAAATACTAAATGCGCCACTAGTCAATGGTATTCTTTTTATTATTATTATCAGGGTTCGGATTTTATAGCACCGAAAATTCTAAAATATGCGCTATAATATGACCAAAATAACCGTAAAAAATGCTCTATAAATATGCCCTAAAAACATCAAAATTAGCAAAAAAAAAATAATAAAAAATAAATACAAATCAAAATTACAGTCGATGGTATTGTATTATAGAATCTACAATCATATTATGGAACAATAACAGATAAGAAGGTATAAATGAATAAATATAATATTCTACATCGCCAGGCTATTTAAAAAGAGATTATGACGTGTCAAATAATATCAAATTATGTATTTATCAATTCTCAATATGAAACGAAAATGTGGGAATTTTTATTATTATGAAAAATACATAATAAATTAAATTTCATATTTAGAGTCCCTGATATGCATAAAAACAAATTTCTAGCCCACTCTGCTATTTTTTATATCTATCCTATAACAAGTAGTAGTAATTGCTATAAAATCCGAACCCTGATTATTATTATTAATGATCGCGCTTTAAATTCCTAGAACAGGGGTGGCGAAACTTTTTTGGGTCAAGTGTCAAAATTTAAAATCAAGCTTTTTTAAAAAAGGTCGTGTGCCAAAAAAAAAACAAAC